>BQNB010095351.1:0-22396 GCA_026074375.1 Tanacetum coccineum
GCTTAATTCTCACAATAAGTGTCATGGGTTATAGTGCACTAGGTAATGTAACTAGTGAATTTTACAAAAGTCATGCTGATTTTTTTTAAAATTTGGCCGTTTTAAGCACTTTGCATGCTATTTTGTAAAAAAGAAGACAAGTACATTCTAATTCTCCACCCCCCCCCACTTAAATTATACAACGTCCTCGTTGTATAGATAAAACAACTAAATAATAAGGGAAAACAGAATTAGAACGGAAAACTCCCTGATGTTTTGCTCATGATAATTCTCCAAGATGAGTCCTTGAGCAAAAAGTGTGTTGACTAGGGCTTCAGCATGCCCGGATAAGTTCAACACATGTCTTTTTTAGCATATACCATATCATAGTTTCAGCAAGGTCCTGTATAAAAGATTAGAATACAAGTGCAAATTCTATCTTACTACAATGGTATAGGAAAACAATTAAACACACAACTGTACAGGGACAAATACGCCATATCCCAAACCCTAGGATACGTCGTATTGTTCCTGTAGAAATAATTAAATTACTGGAAATTAAATATTTAGTTTTAAAAACTGATAACGTCCAGACATCTCTATACTTCGTATCCAGAGGGGTTCGATATGCCGTATAGAGTGTCTGGGAAGACAGACTCGTGCAACAAACAATTAAAATGCGACAAACAATTAAAATGACCGGGTTGTCTCCCGGGAAGCACTTTGTTTCAGCTGGTCTTTAAGTATGGACTTTTTCCTCCTTCCTTTTCATCATTAAGTAATGGTTTTGGGATTTTAAGCATGTAATCAATCAATTAGTCGTGCTGCTGAACTTACTGTCAGTCTTGATTCCATCACACACAAACAAACCGATCATCATATAATATACATCAAAAGGGAATCGGTAATCAAGTGTCATAAGTGTAATATACAATACAGATCAACAAAAGATAATAACATAAAGGGAAATAGATCAAGGGTCGGGCTAAGCATCGGTATGAGGGGCTGCGAAGGTACTAGCATCGCCTGTCCTCGGTCTAATACGCCTCTGGAAGGACAACCGTAAGCTACCTATAAGGGTGCTGTCGAATGGTTGATAAGTCTGGCCACTGGCGTCCATAAGCTGTATCATCCAGGTGATTAACCAGGTGGAGACTCTAGACTGCTCGGTGGTAAAGCTCTCGACAACTCCTCGCAATCCTACAACATCACGCCATAAGTCGTGCACCTCCTCCTCGATCCTCTCAATCCTCTGTGACATAGTACGGGGCTGTGGAGTGGGTGGAGGTGCCTTTGCTGGTGCTAGAATCTCCTGAGAAACCTTCTTGGCTGCCTGACTAGCCTCATCGGCCTCATGGGCACCACCCGTAGCAGCCTGCTACCTCTCTAGTCCCTGGGCTACCCAAGTCCATGTGTCACCGTACCTTGTGCAGATGTGGAGCCTCCCTAGCTTATGTAAATCAATCAATGGGAGCTCTCGGATGACTACATGCAGCCCTCTCAATCCCTCTTTACTGACAAGCCCAAAATGCAGAGCCAAACGCCTAATAAAATGCCCCCCTGACAGCCTGGCCCTGCTCTTCCTCCTTTTCGCATGCCTAAACAGATATTGCGCTAATAGATGTGGGACGTTAGTAGTCCCACGGTCCATGTTGCGGAGGTAGAAGAGATCAACACCGGTCACCTTCTCAGGTGCCTGCCCCCTACCAGAAATACTATAGGCAATCATCCTGTGGCATAGTCTCCTCACATGGTCCCGAATAAGAACATAAGAGGGGGCGGGGCCCAAGAAGTCTCTGTCGGAAGAGATCTCCATCCAATAATCCCTAAGATCCCCCTTGTCGGGGATCAGTCTATCACTGCTATCCTAGTAGGCTCCAAACCCAGCCTCTGTCATCTCCTGCTCCGTGTGTAACCCCAACGCTAATATAAACTGTCTCCATGTCACCCTCCTCCTAACACCTCCCAACTGAAAACACCGTGTATCTGTAACATCTAACCCCATCTCTGTATCACTCATCCTATAAGTGCTGAGAAACTCTAGGATAAACTCGCGAACCAAAGGTACTCGGATCCCAAACAGTCTCCTCCAAGCATGACTTACGAACACCTGCTGCCCCTCTCTAGAATATACCATCCTCAACCTCACTGCCAGATCCTGCCTCATCTCAGGGGTCAATCCCTCAAAATCTAATACATAAACCCGGTTAACCGGTCTGCTCCATATCGTCTTGAGCCTCTGCTCGTAACTATGCATAATCCCCTCGTTGTACTCCTCAATCTGGTATCTAAGCCAAGGGAGTCTCTGATCAGCAGCTGGTAATGGTGCCATATCTAAAAAATGAGCTAGATCAGTAAAACATTATGTGTGAGGTATAATACGACGTAATCGTAGAAGGATACGCCGTATGTAAGGGTCTGAGTTGAATACGCCGTATGTGTTTGAGAGGATACGGCGTATCAGAGTTAAAGTATAGTCCCTTATATTAGGTCAATACGGCGTATCCAATTAACTGAATACGGCTTATTGAGGTTTAAAATTTAGGTAAAAATTGATGCAATACATCGTATTCAATGAAATTGAATACGCCGTATTGCTTCTGCAGTTTAGAATTAAAAGGGGATTTCCCCTTATTTTACCCCATTATACCCCAATCTTATTATCAACACATTGTTTTACTGAGTCTAATATCTTAAAAGGTGGGGGGAACATATATCAGTCATAGAAACCCTAATTAAAGATCTAAACCCTACCCCTAATTCATAATCGAAAAAGAAATAAGGGAGACATTGAATCATACCTATTTGATTAGTATGCAAGAAATGTATAGAAACACGGGTGATTTTTAAAATCAAGGTGCACGGTGATTTTTTTTATTGTGAGTAAAAAGTGTGTGTGAAATGATCCGGCGTATTTAGTTGGGTTTTTATACCCACGCTCGATACGCCGTATAGGGATTTTTCTGATACGACGTATCAGACATTAAACTGATACGGCATATAGGTATACCTATATACGCCGTATGGAGACCAATTTTTATAGTTTTAACAGAGAAGAGCGTACCTTGGCCTCCGCAACTTTTGTATGAGAACCATCCTTGTAATACCGCTTAGGGTCGAACGAAATGCCAAACGACACATACAAATTTAAAATAAGAAAGAATAACATTCTGTTTACGTAATATTCCCAGATCACGATGTTTACTTTTAAGTTCATGACAAAACTTCATGTTTCAAAAGTTTCAATGATTTTATCGTGACTTGTTTTAGAAAGCCCATTTTTCCCATGTGTAATTTCATTACCCTCAGATTACTGTATTATACCGATATCATTATCATCATTGTCTTTTTCCGATTTGAATCATTAGGATGAATGATGTTGAATAGATCATTGAAGCGCGAAACAATCTCTTCATCATACTCAGAAAATGATGCTTCATCAATTAAATTAAATTCATCGATACGTTCAAAACTTACAAGAGGTTTAATTTCAAGATCTGATTTAGACGTTAAGCCATCGTTATAAACAATGGCTGGAAATTCATTTTCAAAATCTTTAAAGTAGTATAAATCATCAAAATCATCAACTTTAGGGTTGGGCGACAAAGGTTTATCATTTCCCGGATCTGTTTTAAATCATTGACATAAATTATTTTATACGAAAATGAATTTTCATCAAAAATTACCATGTAATCTTCATCATCGGATTCGTCTAATGAAATTCTGAAATCTACCTCGTTTTTGTTAGGAGGACATACCGTGGGTTCAGACGGGATTGTTGTTAGTGTATTATCAAAGACTATGGCCGGGAATTCGGTTTCAAAGTCAATGGAACAGTCGTCCTCATCTTCATAGTTTTCAACTTTCCCGAACTTGGCGGTTTGCCAATTGAATGTTTGGCCATTTCTTCGAGCTTTTTCTTCTTCAAGTTTGATGTATTCCTCCATGGTGATATTTGGGTCGTCCATTTTTTTCTGTAATCAACTTGCAATAGAGAAAAAGGTAAAATGGACTAATACGCCATATTGAATGAATTGAATACGTCGTATTGAGCAATGCAGGAATTTAAACAAACACACAATGCGAATAAATACAAACAGAATTTAAATAATTAGATTACACTAAACTAAATTAATTAATGGTTAGAAATACTAATAAGAATAAGGTTTAATTAATTCACTCCTCGGCAGCGACGCCAAAAACCTGATGTGTTGTCGTGTAGGGTCAATTATTTGATTATCAAGTTTTAAATTTATATTTAAGACAAACCTAAAACAACACTTTAACGAGCAGTGTACCCGGTCAAGATGAAGTTCGCGGTAAGTAAGGTGTCGAACACTAAGGGTGGAACATTAATCCTATATTCTATCAGTATATTAGTCTATTTACTGGTTAAACCTATGCTATGTACGTTGTCTAATGATATGGGGGTTTTCAGCCTAAGAGACTGGCACAGGTTTGGTGGAAACAAATACCAATTCAATAGACAATAAACACAAAAGAAGAAAATAAAGATAGAAAAGCGGTGAACAATCCAAATCAAGAAAACCAGTATTAAGGACATATTAAATCCGGTCATGTTGGTTTGTTTGTTTTAGGCAATGATTTACTTATCTCGAAGAGCGGCATATCATTCTAGCTTAGGCGGGACATCATCCTAAGACCTAGACACGATTAATCCTATCACAATTAACGCATCCGCATAAAGCATCCTTTAGTTTAATTATAATCTATCTTAGAGAATTAAAGCAGTGGTGATCCTGTTAAAACCCTAGCCCAACGGGACTTTACCCACTTATTGTTTGACGGTGCTTTATATACTGGTAGTCCACTATTCCAATCTTTATCAGTAAATTAAGAGCATGATTGCTGAAACATAAATGGGTCACCTACCGGTCTAACTAAACTTATAATTCAAAGACAAAGATAGAACGTTATTTGTGATCCTATTGGTCCAGTAATATGAAACACGATATGGAGAGCTATCCCGGTATCTAGATTACTTGGTCCGTATCACTAGATCCAGTTGAATGATAGGTCGCATATTCAAACACATAAACAAGTATGAGGTGATAAACATAATTAAACAATCAACGATAAATTAAGAAATCGATTTTAAAACAAACCAAACATTAAACTTTCATTAAGATGGCTAATACCCGAGGGTATTAGCCCACAACCATTGTAATTATACAAGCATAATCAAACAATGAAAATCAAATGATTAAGAGAGTAAAAATTACACGATGTCTTCTATGGATTCGTAATTAATGCTTGACCTTGGTGGCTGATATTTTCTTCTAAGATTCGTCTTTAGTGAGTATGGTATAAAGAATATGATATTGCACACTGAAAACTCATTTTTAAGTCTTCTCTTTATAGTGTATGAAAAAGACTCGATACGCCGTATTGGGCAAGGTCGATACGGCGTATTGGGCTGGATTCCTTAGAGTGCGCGCTATGTTCGTAATAAATCTTTGATATCATTCCTAATTTACTTGATTTACTATATCTTTGAATAGTTATCTTCATAGATACGGCGTATGTAGACAGCATAGATACGCTGTATTGGGAATTGGTCAAACGCGTTTTCTTATGAAGTCTTGTTGCAAATACGTCGTATCTCTTAAGTTGGATACGACGTATTGGTGAAATTTTAGCAATCTTCAAATGTCTTCGTTTTAGCTCTAAATTATGCGCCTTTTAGCTTGTCTTCACAAAACACTCTTGAATTACTGCATTTATCAACTTTAAAGCAATTAAGTACCAAATAATGCAATAATTATATAAAAGTGGGCAAAATAGATGGGATAAATGATATAATAAAGTGACGTTATTTGATGTCATCAATTGTTTGATTGATTTATGTTCTTTATCTTCTTATAACATGCTAGGCTAGATCCTTTAGTATTTACTTATGATTGCATGAAACTTAGATTGTAGATCCTTTTAATGTTGCTTCTTGTAATTGATGTGCGTGTTAGGCTTTAGAAAACTAGCCATAAGATATTAATTTGGCATAGACGTCTAGGGAAACGCGAGTGTGTAGAAAGGATACCATCGGTAATAGTCTTCATACTACCTTACTCCTAATATGGTTGATCCCTCTTAAGATATTTCAATTGCATTTAATATACTCTTAGGGGCCTTGTAATAGTCTTCATACTACCTTACTTGTGCATTGCCTTAACATAATATTAAATAGACGGTGGGTTCGTGTAATTCGTTCATGACTTAGGAAATACTTACACAGATCATCACAAGTGTGACAAAGCAACAGGATTAGGAGAAGCAATCTAAAGAGTAGTGCATGATTAAGTAAATACGTTCGTTTATCATATAAGTTATCACCAAAGTAATTTAGATTATTATTAGTTTAATTAGATAAAAATTAACCAACCTCTCAAACCATGATATTTACCTACTTTCATAAAAAATAAAAATACAAAAAAGAATCATCTCTCAACTTCATAGATCTCTATTAGATCTTGATCGAGCCTTCCCAACCTATTCCCCTAGAGAACGATAACAACCCTTGAGTCTTGCCTATACTACACTACAACGGTCTAGTACTCTTCCTAGAGAGTTGTAAAACTTCTTGTGAAGTCTTACGACGACCGCATCATCGAGCCTACCCAAACTATTCCCTTAGAGAACATTAAGTTTTTGGCGCCACTGTCAGAGAATAGTCTAGGTTTCGGAATCTATCTAGCTTAGGTCTACTCACTAGATTCCTATCAAGTGAGATTTTATTTTCTTTTAGGTTAGCTTTCTTGTAATCTATCTTTTCTTCGTTTATTTTGTTCGTAAAAATCCTCTTGTTTATTTTGTAAATAAAATTGTCCTTTAAATGTATAGTTATAGTTATTCTAATTTAGCTAAATTAAGATGGTTAGCTGAAACCTTAAAGAAAGGATCCCCTTTTAGGCCAGATAGTAAACCATATGAACCTTTGAGACCTTATCAATATTGGAAGAAAGCTCGCTATGAAGAGTCCTTTAGGAAAAGTGACCAAATGTACCAAACTTTTAAGAAGAGCTCCTTAGCAATGACCCATAAGTTGGATGACATGATAGAATTGCCTAAGTCACAACTTAAAAAAACATACAAGGGGGGTTTAGAATGTGAGATGGTTAGAGTTAAGATACCTAGGTGTATGTCATTTTTAGGTTCTACCAATACATACGATGAACATTTAGGTAATCTAGATATGATGAATGAAAAGGTAGAACATCCGAGCCTATAAAATACCCCACAAGTCCTACCATAATTTGAGGTATACACACCGCTCGTGACTTACCCAGAATAAGTAGAAGAGACTTTAGGAACCTCGATGGAGGTAGAACCTTTGGACCAAGTGAAACTGGAGGATGTAGGTTTGGATACTTGTAATCATGACATTCCTCTTAGTTCTAGGGAAGTTTCTAGTTTTGATGAACCTGAGCTTCAACCACAACCCTTACCTAATTGTCCATCCTTAGATGTAAGTCTAAGAGATGAACGAGGCCCCGAACCTTCAATCAAGCCACATAGTCCAGATAGTTTTAGGATGAAGGAAGTAGATCATTTAACCATTCATACACCGCCTTCATCTCACGTGGCGTCTTTCTACCCTATGGATGTGTATTGCTATTATCACTCATGTATAGATGACCCTAAGAAACATTATGGATTTAAACCAGGTTTACTAGGATCTCTAACTAAGAGTTTTTCAAATTCGGAGGTGATAGAATATAATTTCTTAGGAGAAGGACTTAGTTTACCCATTAAAACTAAAGAATTAGAAAATGGTAGGATTAAAGAAACACGCCATTTGGAGCACATAATTCAACAACCAATTTTTCAACACATGACTCGTTCTTACCAAAATGGTGTGTACAGTTACTATCACCCGCACTTGACCTTAAGTGTGGAAAAATCATCCCTTTTAAGTGTTAAATGAGGGTAGAGTCAGGCTCGTAACTCGAACAAAAACAAGCATTTCTCAAAAGGCAACCCAGGCATATCTATTTACTTTCTTTATTTGCATTTTAATTTTGTTTTTAGGAGTGTCGTGTGTTTTTAATATTTATTATTTGTTCGTATATGTTTAAATTATATGTGATCATGCTTTGTTTTGTTTTTATCTTCGTCTTAATTTCAATCAAATGTATTTTGCATAAAATAAGTGTAGGGGAAAATATTTGGTTTTTAAGAACCATTTCAAATATGTAAAATGGATAATTTAAAGTTAATGCACATTTTATGTTTCTTTGTTTGATTGTTTGAGACATGTGTTTGTATTAACCATTTTTGTGGTTTATGCAATAATTTTTGCAGAAAATAATTAATATGTTATTTTTGCAATAATCGAAAACACAAAATTTGTTAGGTGTTCGTGATAGCGTCAGGGTTTATACCTGACGGCGTCAGAACTGTAGCAGTGGAGAAATTCGCGTTTTTTGTAATTTTTGTAAAGTTATTTTTGTTAAAATTCCAGAATTTTTATTTTTCTAGATTTTGGCAAAAAGCCACGATTACATTAGTACTAACATTCTATCTTTATCTCTTTCTTAGGATCTTAGTTTATGATTATATAAGGTTGTATATTATTTACCGTTAATTTTACGCTATGTATAGTTGTTTTTGTCTTTGATTTTCATGTTTTATTAGATAAGGAGAGTCCAGAAGTTCATTGGATTTTCACTTGGACGATTCTTGGATGTAGATATAGCTGGATCATCTTGTTTCTTCTCTGATATTGAGCAAACCAGGGGAGTATTAGTTTCTCTCATTTTTATTTATCTTCCCTTTATTCGTTTTTCGGGTACTTGTAGAACATTGAGGATAATGTTCAAAATAAGTGTAGGGGTAATAAAAGCCTTAGAAACTATTCTTTCATTTTCATTTGCATTGTTCTTAAAAAGATGTGTAATATACTGAAACATAGTTTAGGACGGTAATTTTGACCCAAATTTAAAAAAAAATCATAGCATATATCACTGAAACTGTAGTATTAGAAGCGTCTCATGGATAGGAGTTGAATGACTAGAACAAAAACCCTACCACTCAAAAATTCCACCCCTAAAATGTGAGGTTCGCCCCTAGATCTTTAGGAATAAAAGCATTCATTTTTATTGCTTATGAGAGTGTACCGGTAGTTTTATAGATTCTAGAACTTGCTTTAGCGATGCATCCAGAGACTATTAGTGAGATCGCATTCTTGTGATTAGGATTTACTAAGTGATAAGAGGCATTAGGATAACCCTTGTTTTTAGCCTGCGTTTGTTATGGTTATGATGATCTCATTGGTCATATAACTACCCCACACCCTTGCTTCGCACTCATTTTTAGTGCAAGATACCCCTAGTACACCCTTCTGATCCTATCCTTTTTGCGGTTCTAATAATTTGTCCGTGGATTTTGGATTATTAATGAAGAGCATTGTTTACACCCCACTAAATATTACACCCAAATCGCCTTAGCCTTCCTTGTGTATACTCATTTTTAGTAGATTATTGTTATCACAATTGTTTAACCATAGTTAATTGTTTATTTGATTACATTGTTGCTAATTCGAGTCTATTTTTAGTGTATATTGTGGAAACATAAATGGGGTTGAATAGTTTACAAGTTAATTGATGTTTTAAAAACTTTGCTTATAACAAAACTAGATTCGAATATATGCAAGAACAACTCACAATATGAACAACCAATGTATCTAACTACTTGCAACACAATCACAATATAAAAAATAAATGCAAAGAATAAGTAAAAGATAAAAGGTAAGAGATAGAACAATCAAACCACAACACCGAGATTTATAGTGGTTCGGCTACGAAGCTCTTCTTCGCCCTACTCGACTCCCTGAGTATCCGACTCGAGATTTCACTATGTCAACAAGCTCCCTTTAGGAGGAGAAAACCGTTTATACGTCGCTTACGTTGTTTTCCGACACTAAGCTAAATGTCAAGTCCTAATCTTAGCTAGAACCAATCTACCACTTCACCAATGTATTTTAAGGACTAAAATACTAACCGTCACAAGATCTACACTATCAGATTTACACACTGTCTGATTTTACACACAAATACAATATCAAGAAAATAGAGTTTTAGATCTTAGAAGAATAGAGGAGAAATCACTAATCTATAACACATCATTTCTTGGCGAATACGAGTGTTCTTCTCTTGCACTTGATAGAGGAAAGAAGAAGGTAGAATATGAGATTGGATCACTTGAAACAAGATTAAACTATGTTAGTGATCAAGAGAATTTTGGAGAGAGAAAGAAGGTTTTATAGAGAGAAATAGATCTGAAAAATACGTGCAAAGATGTTTGTTTTTCTACAGGGAATAGTGCAGTATTTATTGTCAAGAAAACTCAATGTCTCCTGTGGGAGGTCCCAGATATATCTGGGGGCCGTCCTTCCTATCAAGGTGATGCCCCTAGGTAGACGCTCCCATTATTGTACTTAATCGTCTCTTTTTGATATTTTAGCATTTGGGAAGCACTTGGAGGAAAAGCACATGACTTGGGCTCGATTCAAGAAGAAACTAGACAAAAACACAACTTTTCAAGTTGGTGACTTCCATCTTGACGCCTTCATCAAAAGTGCCTAGAAAGTTGATTTTTGAATAAAAAGTGTGACTTCTCAGACAGTGGAGACGACATCAAAATTTACTCTTGACGTCATCAGGATCAAGCATCGACGGCATCACCACGACTTGCGACAGCGTCCCAATAGCCAACATAAAGAAACCCTTAGAAGATTCGACTGGCTGACGGCGTCACGAAGCCCTAGCAATGTCGTCAGGACCCAACTTCTATATATAGAAACCTTTATTTTTCATATTTTCGTGTGGAAACTTGGGAGAACCTTTGTAGCAGCCACCATAGCCGTTTTTAGGGTATTCTAACCCTTTTGTTCTGATTGTTAATCCATGTTTAATTGAAGTGAAGTTCCTTTACCCCTTTAATCATTCAGTATGTTAATGTGTTGTTTAATTAATTGTTCTTCGCTTTCTTTTAATATGCTTGGCTAAATTAAATTAGTGTTTGCGTATGATTGCATGAAATCTAGCTTGTAGTCTCTATTATATTGCTTCTTGTTAGTGGTGTGCACGTTAGGCTCTAAAAAACAAGCTAGTTGATATTCATATTATAGCGAAGATGTCTAGGGAAACGTGCTTAGGTTAAAGAATACATGTGATTGGATCTTCATATCTAGATCATCTTTGGGTGGATTTCGAATTAATTATTTATTTCTCGTATAAACGGACTTGACCAACTCGCTGTAGAATTAGGGGAATACTTACACACTACACTAACGAGGGTGACAGTAAATAGAATTAGAGAGAGCAACTAGGGAGTAGTTTATGATTAGGTAAGCACGTATGTTTCACCATACGAGTTTTCCATGAATTTACTTTTTTGCATAATTACTATAGATTTAGGAGTAGTTACCAGTTTAATCAACCCACTCTTTAAAACCCAAGATTTTACTTCCTTTCTAAAAAACATAAGCATATAAAAATACTCTTCCCTCAATCTTTATACCCTATTAACGTACAATTTGATCCTACCCAAACTATTCCCCTAGCGAACGATAATAACCCCTTGAGTCTTGCCTATAGTACACTACAACGGTTAGGTACTCTGCCTAGGAGGGTTGTAAAACTTTTGTGTTTACCACAATCCGCATGAGTTTCTTTATTTTGTGGTTGATTTATTAGTGCATATTTATTTTTGCTTAGTTTATTTTTAGCCACTTTATATATTTTTGTTGTGATATTGCTCGAAGTTAAAAATATATATTGCACTCATATTCTAACTCGTTTTTGTAGCAAGTCACAATAGCTCGATTCCTTGGTGCCCTTAAATGAGGGGAAGCACACATCAAGGGGGAGCGTTTGTTTCGTCGAATTATTATTTTTGCATCGACGACGTCTTATGGATTCTATAAAAAGGGGGAGATATAGACTAAAACTCACTAAAAACTCGTTCAGATATATTTTGACATAAAATGAGTTTATAATTTGTAATCATCAAAAAGATGGAGATTATTAACACAATAATGTCTAAAATGTTATATATATTTTTTGACTTCTTTACGTTTTGATAATCACAAAATGTAAAAACATTCTACGTAAAACTAAACGCAAACAAGTTATTAGTCGTAAATTTCTATTTCGACGTAAATCACTTAAGGTATGAACAAACAAATGATTAACTTGCTACATGATCAAAGTAATACCTTTTTGTCTTAAACTTTACATTTTTACAAATGTAACAAAACCTTTTTACAAAAATAAATTAGACAAAAAAATTTGTAATTAAAAGAAATGTTTTTTTCAAGTATATATTTAAAATCAAGTTTTCCCCCTAAAATAAATGAAACCTGAACTAGAAAACATTTCCCCAGAAAAGGAAAAAAATGGGAGCATCCTATACTAGTCGGCCTACAGATATGCTTGCCACTCTCATATTGATAAGGGGACCGATAGGCATAATTATGGGATCGACAGACATAACGTTCTCATTCTTTGCCTATAAATAATGGATCATTTCCACAAAATATTTCACCTTTTTGCACACAGATTTTCTCTGTTTTTAATCAGCTTACATATCTTTTAGTCTTTGATCATTTAACTTGTTTAAACATTTGTTTTCAAGTGATTCAATCTTTCTTCTCCAAGTGCAAGAGAATAATACTCATAATCGTCAAGATATGAAGTATTATAGATTAGCTTGTGCATACGTAACGTTGTTACGCTCTCGTTGTAATTTGTGGATAAACCACATAACCTCTAATCTTGTATAGTAGATAGGTTGGGTTGATCGTGTTAGTATTTTAGGTGTAAAAATACGTGAGTGAGCGGTTAGTATTATAGTCCTCAAAATAAATTTGTGAGTGGTAGATTGGTTCTAGCTAAGATTAGAACTCGACCTTTAGCTTAGTGTCAGAAATTGGTGTAAGCTACGATTGTACAGTTTCTCAGCCTGAAGAGATCTTGTTGACCTAGTCCAGTAAACTCTCGAGTTGATACTCGAGGAGTGGAGTAGGGCAAAGAAGAGCTTCGTTACTGAACCACTATAAATCTTTGTGTCGTGGTTTGATATTTCTAATTCCTTACTTTAATCTTGCATTTTATACTTTGTAGTTAATATTATTTTTACTTACATATTGTTGAATACGTAGAGGGGGTGAATGCGTTTCCGTTTAAAACTTAAATCATTTTGTATCAAATCACCGATCAAGTGTGACGCAATATGGAAAGTGTCAATAGTGGTTCTACAACAACTATATATATAATAGAGCAAGTCACAAACATAAATACTATATAAGCAACAAACCATGACACAAATTTAATCAACACATCAAACCACACAAGCATAAGCACGATGCAAATATAAATGTATAGTGATAAATGAAAATATAAAAGTAAAGTTAAAGGTTAAAGAAGGCGTAAACTGGACATGAAGCTCCTCTTCGCCTTACTCCGCTCTCCGAGTACCCAACTCGAGAGTTACTTCACTAGTCAACAAGCTATCTTCCCGGCAGAGAAAACCTTAATATGTTGCTTACATTATTTTCCGACACTAAGTTAGATGTCGAGTTCTTCTTCGGGTACAACCAAACCCGTTGTGTTTTATGGCCCAACATAACAAACCTTGTGTTTTAAGGCCTAAATACATAAACCGCGTCGCTTACATTATTTTTCAATACTAAGCTAAATATGGAATTTTAATCTTAGCTAGACCGATCTACCACTCATAAGTGTATTTGGAGGACTAAAATACTAACCGCTCACACACGCATTTTCACACACGCATATTCACAACCTAAAACACTAACCCGAATCTATCCTGATCTTAACAACTCCACAAGATTACATTTGGTTATGAGGTTGATGTACAAAATACAATCAGATCGAAACACGTTTACATATGCGTTCGATACGGATAATTTTAAATTTATGACAACTGAAACCGAAGTTTTCAAGCTACACAAAACGAGCAAGTTGAACACAACTGCTTATATCAAGAGACTGTAAGGTAAAGCCATTAACGTTCACAAGGGAATTAGTGGTCTTTAGGTGATTTAAGATTCGGTGCTAACAATTCCAAACAAGAAAGTACAGATGATAATTAAATATTAAATAGATTAAAAACTACACTTGATTAAACTAGTTTGGGAAATCCAATTTGTATGATTGTGATGAACATTTTAACATGTTGATTATAAGAATTAAATGGTGATCTAATCTATTGTTTTCATAACTTTCAATCTTTGTCAAGACCTTAAGTGACAAAAACAAGCTTTATGTTCAATCAGTCAATTCAAGACTACTCTATGTTTTAACTAGTTTGATTCGCGGTTCGTTTCACAAACATATTAACACCCATAATTTTGATTCTTGTTAGATAAAACCGCTTAAAATGGTCAATACAAAAGGTAGCCAATCATAGACAAAAGACAATAATTGATTGGTTAACAAGATCCCTTTCGTCCTATGATATGTTTAACAATCAATCCGGTTTGATAAAACAATGTCACATGAATCATAAGTATAGATGAATCTTAGAAAATAGCTTGAAATTGAAGAAAACATGTTATCACAATCATAATCAAATCATCAATCCACAAACATCATTTAACCAAGTGTATAAAGATACTTGCCACTCATAGCAAACAAAGTCATATTTCTAGAAATTAAAGGATTCATAAACATGATTAAAAGGTTCTTACAAAGTATGTAAAGATTACAAGAAATGAGGCTTGGATACCTGAAGAATTCTTGATGTTCTTGACCTCCTAAGATGGCTTCTTTCTCCTTCAAACTTCTGAGATCTTCTTGGGATTCTAAGAAGGGTTTATGGCTTTGAGAGAGTAGTAGAGATCTTTTTGTTATTGGTTGGAGATTGGTTATGATATGATATTATGAAAACACTAGCCATAGGACCCTATTTATACTACTAGGAAGACCTAGGGATATTTAATGCTTAACTTAGGGCCAAGGTTATATAATGCCAGGAAATAGAAGTCTAGATCCTTCTTGATCGTTCAAGGAACTTTAAGACAAAATTGGTACATCAACGTAGGGGAGCCGCCTGGTTCTGGTCTCAAGACGGCCGTGCTGGGGTCTTCGACCCCTGGGTGATGTGTTGCTTGATTGCGTTAAGCTCTCCGTTGAATCAAGCTTGGGTCCCTTGGTCTTTATACTTCAGTATGTCTATATTTTGGCTCATCCTTGGGACTTGGAAGCTTGAATAATTGGCTCTTGTATTCTTAAAATGCTTCTGAACTTTAGTCTTGACTCAAGATCCTTCGTACTCATGTAAAACTTGATTTCTTTGTTCTTTTCTTCTCTTTTCTTGTACTTGGCTACAAATAAACTTGCTATCATACTTTGATACAATAAAGTAACAAAACTACAGATAAATAGCCAAATAACTTATAGAAAAGTACGGATAACGCTACTAAAAAGATACTCAATTTGAGCGTCATCAAATCTCCCCACACTTAACCTTTGCTTACCCTCAAGCAAATCGAGAATTAAAGAAAACAAATCTACATGGCACATGAGAGTGATTCAAAAAAATATGATGCAAGTCTTTCAAGTACAATCACAAGAAGAGACTCATCGCTTATGCTTTATTAGTGAAAATTGAGATGTTTGACAATACCCATTGATTTTCTTGCTTGATTAACATTTATACGCACCTCACGAAAAAGGAATGAAGTATGATTCACTCATCACTCATTTTAGTATTTGTTGGTGGAGTAAGAGAAATCACACTCAAAGCTCAGTCATGACTAGATTTATTACCATAAGCTTGTACAAGAAACAAAACTGTCACACCCCGCCAAGGCGGAAACATGAGGCGTAACATCATGGATATCATCACAACACAATGGTGTCAACAATAGAGAATCACTACATGCATAACTAATATAAAAGACACGATGTGTCATGACAATACTGAAAACAAAAGAACGACATCTTGTATTAATGAAAAAGGGGTCTCATCAATACAAAGACAATGTCTCACAAACCTAATAAAAACATTCAAGAATTCATGCAACAAAATATGAAACCTAATTAAATGGAAACTTCCAATGCAACCTAATGGTCTCTCTAGCCTCTTTTATTTACTTCAACACCATCATAACGCTCACCTGAAAATGATGCTTAAAACGTCAACACAATGCTTAAAATGATGCTTACGACACCAATACAAAAGATTTAAATCAATTACTGTGATTGTAAAAAAAACATGCAGGACAATTAAGCAGACTATCATACATGCTAACATGCATTCGTCCTAAACAAGCAACCACAAATGGGACAGAACGTGTCCCCCAATCTATAACATGCAACATTTAGTCATGGGGAGGAATGCTATCCCCAAATCCCAGACTCTTGGTACCGTAGCACACACAGGTTCATACCCATACCACGTAGGCGAAACCTCTTGCCCACAAAGTAGGCGAAGAACAATGCAACATCATACAACATACAACACTGATTCGTATAAATCTATACACGTAAATAATAAAATATAATATCGAAAATTACCAAACTACCCTTGAGGACAAAGGTCGTAAGGAAAATTCTCACAAATATATATATTATACATATATTAACAGGGAAGTATGATTCTCGGGTTGTTATTTCCCCAACGATTTATGAAAGTGAAACCACGTTTGAATTCGAACAATGATTTGAATGGAATCGAAGATTGAATTGATTATCTATTTCTATGAATTAAAAAAAACAATTAAAATAAGCAAACTATAACAATTAAGCACGAAAACAAATAATGGGTACGAAGAAAACGCGACAAATAAACAAGTATGACCAATTTAAAACCTACTAATGCAAATTTAACCTCTAAAACTAAATTAAAATAAAAGAAAATTTTAAGATAAAGAAATTTTTTTTTTTGAATTTTTATTGAATTAAAAGCTAATTTAATAATTAAAAATCATAGAAAATAACAAATTAATTCCTAAAAATTCTAAAAAATGATTTTAAACATTAGAAAAATCTAAGAAATGATAAAAACTCAGGAAACTATTTTTAACTATTTTTAATTTTAAAATCCTATTTTTAAAACTAAGTTAAAAAGCTTAAAAATGAAATTAAAAATCTAAAAGTGACAAAAATGATTTGAATGCATGAAAACCTAAAAGTAATTATTCTAAATCTAAAAACTGTTTTTTTGATTTTTTAAAAATTATTTTTCTATTTTTTATTGATTTTTGAAAATTTTAAACTAAGAAAAATGATAAAAATTAAACTATTAATGCGAAAAATCCAGAAAAATCACAAAAAGTCCTAAATGATGCAAGGAATTTAAGAAAAATAAAAGCAAAAGCCCAGCTTATCGAATAAGCTGGGAAAAAGAATAACTAAGGCTACGAACTTTTTTACAATTCAAGAACCTCAAACAGATGCTAAATAGGAGAATGGAAAGAGGTTATGGATGGACAGATGAGGGCTATTAGTGAAGCACGAATGGTAAGTTGAAGGTGTGGTGAATACAAGGTCGTGTGTGATTGGCGGAGGAGCGCCAGGCGGAGGTGGGGCGTTGAGAATAGGTCGGAGAAGCAAAGAGACGAGGAGAGTCACATAGATTAGGGGTGTAGTGTCGACGACGCACGCTTATATGTCTTTTTAATAACATTTTTATACGAGTGATCTATAGCTAGGAAGAAGGCCTCAGATCTCAACTCATTTAACGCAATCTCTAAAGCTTTTCATTAGTAAAAACTAGCCCTATTCTTATACTGAAAGCCACTAATAAGCTAGAAATTGCTTAAAGATATGACAGAAATACTTAACTATGTTTTTGGTGTTTTTCTAAATTTAATAAGCTCAAATACTAAGATAAGCTAAAAACAGACCAAATAAGCTAAAAGCTACTTAACAATTAATCTAATAAGCTAAACTAAGCTAGAAATGAGCACAAAGAACAGACAATAAGCTAGGAAATCAAAATAAGCTCTTAATGGAAATTTCAAACCAAACAGCCCCTAAGGGAACTTTTAAGCTTATTTTCTATAAGCTCTTAGACCCTTATGCAATTTTAGCTTATGCCATTTAAAAGCCTTACCTCTAAACTACTAAAAACAACTTTTGAAAATCATTTTAAAACTCAAATTAACAAAGAAAAAGCTGTTGCAGATTGCTAACTATATTTTTGGTTTTTAAAGAAAAGACAAAGTGCCAATTTGAAAGCTAAAAACAGATGACCAAATAAGCTTTATAAGCTAAAATAAGTTCAAACATATCTAAACTACCTTATAATCTACTTGTGCAAGAAAATTGAAAAGCTAAAAGCATTTTTTACCTATTGAAAATTAAGCTAGAAAAAAGGTTATTTACAGAATAAAACTGCTGATGCAGTTGGCATGCATATGAACAAAATTCTATAAATGCAGATTTAAGAACCTTAATTCTGCTCTATTTTAACACTAGACTAAATGCAAATTAAGCAAAGACAAAAGCTAGAACTGAATAAAACTAAAACTGCAATGTCTAAATTACAGGAGTTTGAGCTTTAAGAACTAAGCTGATGAAAAAATAGATTGACCCTAATCTATCTTATAAAATTATCTTAAACAAACTTAAATGAGTTATCAAAACAAATATCCAAAGACCAATTGGCCTCTAGCAGTATTAACTTATGGTTAATACTACTATGCCAAACACCCCATTAAAAATTACAATTTCCAACTAAGCTTATGAACTAGAGATCTAATGAACAAAAGTTCAATACCAGATAACAAACAGCTAAAAACAGACCTTATGAGCTTATACTAACAATAAAATAAGCACAGAATCTAACACTTAATCATTATGCTAATATTTTGGGTTTTTGACAGATTTTTTAAGACAGAATTTTAAAACAAATATATAAAACTAAAACACTACAATAAAGCAGTAAATCCTACTAGTAATAGCATTAATCAGCTAACTAAGACAGAAATAAGCAAATAGATAAGTAAATGAAACAAACAGCAAACAAAGACAGAATTAAGCTATAAATTTAAAGACAAAAAAAGTAAATTGATGCAGAACCTGAAATCCCAGCTAAACAGGGATTATTGCTCAAAAAGAGCTTATGTCTACAAGCTCTGGCTTATTTAGAATAAGCCAGTGAGATCCATGGACCCTTCCAGGTTTGGTCCATCATCCAAGTTTAAGCTGTGGTACATTTGAGGGAGAATTTGAGTATGATAAAGCTTATTTAAACTTTTTGAGCTTAAATGAGCATATGACTAGCTTAAGAAGCTTATTAAGAGCTTATTGAAAATTTTAAACCATATTGCATTAAGTAAGACAGATTTAAACACAAACTTAACTATGAAAAGCAACTTTTATTAATGAAAACGAGATTACAATACTTAAAAGAAAGGTTACAAGTATTTAAATGACATTAAAATTGAAAATTACATGATAAGCTAAAATTATTATCTAAAAATTAACTAAAAAACTCCTCTCTGTGTGTGAATGTGAGGGGCTTTTTATAGCCTGCAAGAGATGCTTCTAGGAGTCTAGCCCGCTCCTCTATCCCTTGATCTTGGCCTTTCATTCTCTCCTCATCATTGGATCCTAACTTTGAGCCGTTGGTTTAGATTTGATCACACGGATTGCCAACATGGCATTTCGTGTGTCGGTCCATTTGTGCTTCTTTTACACTCACTATAGTGTAAAAATCCTTTCCCCGTGTGTTTCTTTCCATGCCCGCGTATCCAATCTTGTTGGGGATTAACCAATGGAAGGCTCATGCGACGTATAACTCTGCCACATCATTCCTTAGCACTTGAATCACTTAGCCACGACCTCAATTTTCATTTGCCCTTTGATTTTGACTCGAGGTAAAATGGAGGTGACGATGAATAGTGGTAACAAAATTTCCCGCTTATTTTTATAAGGGTGTGTTTGTTTTGACTATCTTTGACCCAGGGAAAAATGTGTTTGACTTTGGGCTTATACGAAATGATTGGGCCTGGGTGAATTGGTTTCGGGCTTGGGTTATATAAGGAGGTTAACGACCATTATCTTTTAGTATTAAAAAGATAACGGTGTTAGGGTTTTAGGGTTATTTTTGAAATATGTTTAACAATGAGGGCTGTTTTGGGTATTTTTGGGTTTTGTCATTTAGTGAGTTAACTTTTGTTGACCAAGGGTTGACTGGAGATGACTTTTGACCTTTCTTGCTATCAAATCCTCGGCTCTTGTACACTCTTTTCCGTCTCGTGTCCGTGTTTGTCCGGTTTTGACTGTTTTCTTGCGATTTTTGCTATATCCATACCTACACAATCATAAAGACAAAACAAGCAATATACAAGCATTTTAAGCATAATTTTGTCTTTTATGGGTCATTTTTGATATAAAATGGATATGTGATTTTTCACATATCAAAATTCCCCAAACTAAGCGACTGTGTGTCCGCACGCAATATTATATGCTTTAAAACCAAATACCTCAAAACTTCCCTAAACTAAATCTTTGAAAAGTAGCAAAGATTTTTGCGGAGAAAGTTAAGAAATCACAAGCTTTAAAACACCCCATTTTCCCATTTTAAAAAAAAAATTAGATGAATATTTTTGACTTTCGTTATTTCCATAACTGTTAGGGGTCATAGAACAAGATGCAATTCGATCCGAGAATGCCCCAAAAAGGATAAATTCATCGTCCCTGACTTTTCACTTATCCAAACCAAGCTTAAAACGAAATCATAGCTAAATATCAGTAAAGATGCTAACACTACTCATATTTGCAACTTGTGAACTTTTTACTCCCTACAATTATTATACCTTAAGTGATTGTGCTATTTTAAATTTCAACCATGCATCAACGTTTTGCAAAATACTATGCTTCACGTTCCACCTGAGAATAATGAGTTTGAAGGCGAGATCATCCCATGTAGCGACTTTCGTCTCGGCACATCCCAACCTTGCGGCTAAGTGACCAGGCTTTTGACACCCCACAGAGACTAGTATCGGGACTCACGGACCTTAGGTTTAAAAAACTCTTAGGTTTCCCGTATAATCATAGCTTATAAAATAGAATAGTCAAAGTTCAAAAGCATATTTGAATTTAACAAATAGAAATTTATTTATTAATTTAAACTTAATATTAAACATAACATTTATGAAATTGTCACCCTCGACCTTTTAGAAGGCTGCAACATCGGTTGTGAGCCGGCAAGATGCAGCAATCTTTTATTAGCCTCGGATTTTTATTCTTACTATGGACTTTCTTTAGAAGACTACCACATCGGTTGTGAGCCGGCAAGAGGTAGTAAACTTTTATCAACCCACAGCTTTTATTATTATATTTTTTTTATCATTTTATCATCATTTTTTATATTATAGATAAATCTTTAGCCGTTTATCAAGTGTGCTAAAAGATAAATGTTAGTCGATAATAATCTTTAGGATATCGGATTTCCCCAAACTAATTGCAAGCAAAGGCAAGGAAGCTCGAGTGGACCGGGACAAAACACCAAACACGAGAGACTTCAGAAAATTTTGGATCAATCCCGCAAACACTCACAAGTACAAATACAACAAGAATCGGAAGAGTACAAGCCTCCTCACATCACAATAAGAAATAAGAAAGAAATTAGAAAATGGATAAGCATGGGGTGCCTCCCACGAAGCGCTTTGTTTTTGGTAACCGAGTCACATAGCTTGACTCGATCCCCGAATTCATTCGTCCTTAGGGAGAGTGTGGAGATCTTGGACTACCTTGGGTGGTAAGTCCCATCCGAAGTAATGCTTCACACGATGACCATTCACCTTAAAGTTTGGACCATCAGGTTGAGATAACTCAATGGTCCCGTATGGAAAAACTTTAGTGATGGTGAAAGGTCCTGACTAACGAGTTTTAAGCTTTCTTGAGAATATCTTTAGATGAGAGTTGAAGAGTAAAACTCGATCACCAACATTGAAAATGTGGTTTTTGATCTTTGAGTCATGCAGCTTCTTCGTCCTCTCTTTATAAATCAAAGAATTCTCATAAGCTTGATCACGAAGCTCATTAAGTTCATTAAGTTGAAGCTTCCGGTGATCACCCGCGGTTTTAAGATCGAAATTAGCATGTTTCAAAGCCCAATATGCTTTATGCTCTAACTCAATAGGTAAATGGCAAGACTTTCCGTATACTAACTTGTAAGGAATACAACCAATTGGTGTCTTAAAAGCGGTACGAAATGCTCACAAAGCGTCATCTAGTTTGTCAGACCATGAGGCATGGTTTTCTTCAACCGTCCTTTCTAGAGTACGTTTCAAGCCACGATTGGACACCTCCACTTGACCGCTCGTTTGAGGGTGACAAGCGGTAGCTAAATGATGAGTTACCCCATACTTGGATATGACTTTAGCAAATTGATCATTACAAAAATGGGTCCCACGATC
>BQNB010095352.1:4477-25891 GCA_026074375.1 Tanacetum coccineum
TAAATTTATATATGAAATCCTTTAATTTTTAGTATCCACTTATATAAACCAAACGCACCCTTTGTGCAGTTAAACCAACCAAACACACCCTTGGTGTTTATCTCCTTAAACCAAACACACCCTTTGTGTGTAAACCCAGATCCAAACGCCCTTGTGTCTGTTTTATTTAAAACCAAACGCACCCTAGTTCGTCTTCTACTACACCAAACGCACCATAACTGATGGAAATACAAACCAAACGCGTCCCTAATCCGTATTTCAGTCAACCAAACGCACCCTACAAGGTGGCTGTTGAGCCAAACGCACCCTAATCGGTGCCGAAACAAAACAAACATAGCCTCTTGTTGCTGACCCGCAAACCATACGCACCCTCGAGGTGCGAGACCAACTCGACACACCCCTAGCTGTTACCCCACGAAAACCAACGCACCCATGTCTGTGACCATTCGAACGAACACACCCCTTGGGTGTTATAAACCCAAACAAACACTCCCTTTTTGTTGCTGCTAAACCTCCAGAACAAACACCCTTGCTGGTGGTTTTATAAAGCCACACGCATCCTATTTGGCTGCCACGCAGCATCAAACGCACCCTATGGTCGATTACACCAAAACGAAACGCACCTTCGGTGCTAACAACGAGTCAAACACACCCCTTTGGGGTGTTTTTAAAACCAAATGCAGCCTTGTGGTTGCTTCCATAAACCCAACGCACCCTGGAGTTGCAGGTGGTGGCTTCGGTGTGATGGTGGTGATGATGACAAGATGATGATGACGATGGGGTGATGAAGGAGATGAGGTGGATGTCGTGGATGGGATGATGTTAACGAAGATGGTGATGAGGTGGTGTGGAGAGGGAGAAGGTGGTGTGTCGGCTGTTGGCCAGAGTTGGGGTGGCCAGAAATCTCGCCGGAAGAGATGGGGGCGCCAGAAAGATATTGAGAGGAGGAGGGAAAAGATGTATATCATTTAGGTTTTATATAAAAATGAAACCTAATGTTCCATATTTATAACAAGGAAAAGTTTCAAAAAAATATGATAAGTGATTAATAGTTCAGGGTTTGTGTTGTAAATATTGTTTCAGGGATCAAAGGTGTAACTTTGTTAATTAATTATTCGGGGCTCGATTAGGCTAGTCAACGGACGATTAAAAATACGAAAGTGGCGCTATTGTTTTCTAAATAATTTTTCCAACAAAATGAGTACTCACTCGACTATTATTTTATAAATATTTTTATAAAATATATTAAAATGATTATTATTTATTAGTTTGGTACTATTAAGTGTCGCGAGCAAGCTTTGTCCGTAAAGTTAAAACTTTATTTTGAACATTCGCGTTTTTTTTAAACAAACATTTTTGAATGAAATATTAAACGATTTATAAAATACTTTTTATTTAATACAAAGTAATAATTAAATATAAATTTAATTATTTTGGGTCGGTACGCGTTGTGTTCAAGATTTTTGCGAGGGCATTTCAGTCACCTTCTGACTGTTTTCGGATCTCGGTCAAAACTAAAAAGTTGTTAGGAACGTCGTTTTACATCAAATTGCTTTAGAGTCCGAATAATGAAAACGTGATTTAGCTACTTGTTTTTGATAATTCAGCCTAGGAATAATTTATATCTCCTTTAAAAATTCCGAAAATTTTCGGATGTTACAATTATTGGTGTTGCGGTAGTTGTTGTTGCTACGGGAGTTGTTGCTGAAAGTTCTTCTGTCGTCAAACTTTCTTTTGTTGTCACTCGATACTTGCATTGGAGCATGCTTAGTTACTTGATCCATTAGCCTTTGGGCTATGTTAATGGCTCCTCTAGTGTTTGAGGTTTAGAGGCTGTAAATTTCCTTCAATGCTTCGAGGTAGTCTCCCATAAAAGCTTCCAAGAGTTTATCGTTGTATGGCGCCTGTTTGGACATTAGGAACCGTTAATTCTTAGGAATCTTCTAAAATAATGTTTAAAGATCAATTCCCTTTACAATTAGATTGTATAAAAAGGTTCTTCTTCCATCTTCCATGTGGATCTGTCTCAGTCCGGGGACAATACTTGTTTGTCAGAAGCCTTTTTAATTCAGTCCAGGTGATTTGATTGGCTTGCTCTATTCCCATAGGCTGGGCATATGCATTCCACCAAGACAAGGCATCGTAGTTAAAAGTACCCGTAGCAAAAAAAGGTTGCCCCTTTGTTTCATAGACACATTTGCTATGAGAGACTATGTTCGGTTTGTTCAAACCAGGGTAAGACCTACTACTCCTTCCGTACCATTAAAGTAGAAAGGTTGATATGAACTCTTTGTAGTTTCCTATTTTCACTGCAGGAGTTCTAGTAGGACCGGTGTTCCTGTTGGGATTACTAGCACTTGCCATTGTTGCAGCTTGAGCTTCTAGGGCCGAGGTGACACTATCAGCTACTAACTTTCTAATGGCATCTTGAGTCATAGCTGGTGCTTCCATTGTTGATGCTCTTTTTGGAGGCATTCTACCAACAAAAGATAACACGTAATAAGAATGATAGGAGTAATGCTCAAAATTTTTAAAGAGAAATACTCAGTTTTAAACTTTAAGCATATTTAACAATAAAGATATTGAAGCTTTGGATATAGGTTATGGGATAATGATAGATATAATGATGCGTATGATAGATGAATGATGGATGATGATAGGATAAGATTGAATAAATGAAGTGATGGATGAATGATGAGATGCAAATAAAGCAGGAAAAAACAACTAAGGATATGAATTGGGGATTCACTTTATATTAGAACAACTTGCCTTTTTACTGTACATAGTCAAGATTTGACAAGTGTTTTTATTTATACCACACATCCCATGGCTAGGTTAGTGACTAATGACTGATTTAAACTAGAAAAGATGGATCACTGAATGCGGTTTTGGACTTCGATGATAGAGTTCATGCGTTTTTCCTATATCTTCTTGGTGAGCCTAAGGAGATCTTATGGGTTGGATACTATTTGCTGTCTCCTGAGTTTAGTGATTTGAGTTAATGAGCTTGCTGGAGTTTGTGCTAAGGCGTTCAAAATCACGTTGATGATTATGTTCCTTTACCAAGACTTCTTATGCATTTTTCAATCTGTTCAAAACGTTCAGGAGGGATTTCTTCTAGATAACCTTGGATACCCTGAATTTGCTCTTCATGACGTTTGATAGCTGATGTTCAAGAAGTTTCACTAATCTCAAGAGCTTGAGGTTGGGATGGGGTAGATGGAGATAACTGCATTGGTGAAAGAAGTCCTTATGGGAGAAAGAACTCTTGAGTTTTAGGGGGTATGATAATTAGAGACGGGATTGGTGACTTTTCAGCATAGAAAGCTTGTAAGGCTTTCATGTAAGGATCATCGGGAAATAACAAAAGGGTCGGTGAAGTTAGCGGTACAATTCTAAATGAATTGGAAGCACTGGAGTAAGTTTTCCCTGGAGAGGTCGGGACATAATCCGGAGAAGCCGGAGGAACATAGTTTGGGAAATTAGAAGAAAATACATCCTCCAAATTAGAAATAGGACGATCGGGGGAAGACATCATTCTGTTAATAACCCAGCAGTAAATAACATAAGTTATTTATTTAGTAATATAATAGTTATGTAACTTTACATACCATTCCGGGAGATATAGCAGCACAGAGGACTTTCTTGGATGGAAAAAGAAAAGTAGTTATAGTTAAGGTTTTAACCTTGTTCTCTATAACGTAGGCTCTTGATACCAAATCTGTAACACCCCTATTTTTACATATAGCAGCGGAAGCTAATCTGGGGTATTACTTTAAGGTACAACAGTCATAATCATAGAAAACGAATCAAAAGAGTCGTTTTTGAAAATAAGTTATCATTCATTATTTCTTCAGAGTTTTTACAAACGAGAGGTTTCCAGAATCTAAAATACAACATTTGAATGATAACGGTTTTTCCATCTTCGTGTCCTCGTCACTCCGTGCCATTAGTTACCAGAGATAAAACATGCTAAAAAGTCAACACAAAGGTTGAGTGAAATCCATAGGTTTAAGTAATATAATTTGAATGCAAATGCGATATTTGGGTTACGTTGATATACACCCAGTATTGAAAACATAATTTATTATTGCCATTAGCTCATGAATCCGATGCCTTAGGTTATAATGATAATATTGCCCCTGCGGGCACCTTTGCCAAAATACCCGCGTGATTTCTAATGATGTGCAATTGGTTATCGTTACTGGATACACCAACGGGGAGTCCAACCCAAATATATATATTCACAACATTCGCGCTTACTACAGAGAGTAATTAACGGTTCATGATTATGGGGACTTAAAGGCAAAGCAGTTACTTAGGCAATAGTAAATTGAAATAGCATGTAGAAATAATTGCATTCATGTTTATAGCATGTATCTCCCTCGCGGGTTTATAAAAAGATTGAAATGCGAGGCTATGAACTCACCTGAACAGTTATAGGGAAATTGATAGCTAATGTATAGGGAATGAAAGTAACGGCTTCAACACGGCAATCACAGACAACCTGGGTTAATATATGGCAAGTCTTAGTTTGATTGTATATATAAGTTTTTGGATATCGATGTTGGTTTTGATATAAAAATTATCATAACACCGTTCGGGCCATCATAGTTTAGAAGTCATTTAGTAAACGTTTGTGGAGCTAGGGCACTTTAAATCGTAAACCCAACAACTCAGACAGAACGTAGTACCAAGATGAAACTTCTTAATATGAAGCTCCCTAGTATTGTGGTATGATATGGATCCGGGACATGATTTTTGAAAGCACATCGATGATGAATGATATAAGGATTAGAACATAAGCAGTTTTAAGCATTTTATTCAATATCTGGAAATGTTAAGCACGAGGAGCGTTAATTAAAGTTATGTCTGGTAATGTTTTGAATATGATTTTACACTTTTTCAAAATATTACATTTTAGACCCTAGGGTTTGGAAAATTGCAAGTAGACCCCTAGGGTTTGCATTTTTACGACTTTGGTCCTTCAACTTTTATTGATATACCAAGTAAACCTTATACTTTAAAAAGTGACATAATAGACCCCTATAGTTATAACTTTGATAAAATGACACTTTTAGTCCTTTTAGTTATAAGTTTCTGAAATTTACGATATATACCCCTTGCATGGATTATAATTACAAAACATGTCCAAATTGCCATGCAAGCTTAATTTAACATTTCAATAGTCATTTATAAGTTATAATAAACTAAAATATGAAGATTTAACACAACATAAGTTTAATTTAACGATTCGTTAAGTTAAAAGGTAAAACGGGTCAAATTAGGGTTTCAAAATGAAAACGCGCGGGTTTTAAGGTCAA
Source organism: Tanacetum coccineum (assembly GCA_026074375.1). Lineage (NCBI taxonomy): Eukaryota > Viridiplantae > Streptophyta > Magnoliopsida > Asterales > Asteraceae > Tanacetum > Tanacetum coccineum. The sequence continues at coordinate 9,802 of BQNB010095352.1, forward strand.
ATTCTCTTATGACTTATCAAAGTACTTATTTTAACATTATAATAGCTTATTAGGATTGATTATAACAAAAGTTTACAAGTTTAACCCATAGTTTAAGTAAAAACATGAAATTAGGGTTTCGGGTGTACGGTTTTGGATCAAAAAGGCATAACACTTAGGTTTTTGAGTTCAAAGCTTTATATTATGATTTTAGCAAGAACATATGAACATTATGACGTTACATGAGCAGAATATAAGCTTAGAGAACCTGGTTTGAGCTTATAGCTTGGAAACGGGTCAGAATCGGGACTTTCGGCTTCGTACGGCTAGAGTAACTACTCCCCGGCTGCGTTTCTTGGTTCTTTACTTCCCTTCGTACTTGAGACTGTCTTAAATCACTTAGATCTATAGAGGCAAAGGATTGCTTCTATGAAGGGTTATAGAGGAAGGAATGGGGGATGAAGAAGAATAACACCCTATGCTCAATTTATACCCATCTTGAAGTAGCAAGGAGTAAGCACGGTTATGACTGGTCTTGACACAATAGGTCTAGGGTATGATGTGTAGAAGCTAGTAAATCAACTGTGAGGTCTATGAATACGTTGATGAGGTGTTTGTTTTGGTGTATCCGCGGCTAGAAGTAAGCAAAAAAGCAAAAAAAAAAGGCCCCCCCCCAATGTGCTTCTCAAATTTGACCCAAGGATTGGTCTAAGTAGTGCATAATCTGCGGGAAGGTTTCTAGAAGAGTTCTTGGTGGTCATTTGCACATGGTAAGCAATTGAGGGGTTAAAATGGTCATAAAGCAAACCGGTCTATTTTTGGGTCGACGGTTCTTCAAAGTTTTTAACAAGGTACATTGTGTATAAGATGATTAAGGAATGATGAAGATAGGGTTGTTAAGGTCTGGGATAAAGTAATTAGCAAATATTAAGCAATTCGTTTGGTTTAAAACGGATAGAATGAGAAATGGGAGCTACGCTTCAACTAAGGGCTCGGTTAGGGTTTTCTTGACTTTCTTGGCTTATATTTTGCATAATCTTGATTAGGAATGATGGAATACAAATCCTAGGGTTTATTTAAATTATTATAAATGAATTTTGGTCGTTGGTTTAAGTTATAATGGGTTGAAATTGAGAAAACGGGTCAAAATCACAATTAGGGCATAATTAGGGTTTTATGGATTCGTTAAGGTTTTCTAAGCTTTGATTTCTTGCACGATTGCAAGTAAATGGATAGATGATGATTGTAAACTTATTTTAGAGTTTGACAATGGCCCCTTTGTTGATTATTTGGGATTAGAATGGACTTAAAACAAGTAAACGGGTTAAATGGACCAATTAGGTACATTTAGGGTTTCTATGATATGTTTTACGTACAAGTGAAGTAAAATGATGAAGTAATGATGAAATAATGATTGAATAGGATTGATATGATTGTAAAATAAGTTATTACAACTATTTGAAGGTGGTTTGGTTTACAAGGATAAAACCCAAAGTAACAGGTCATGGTTTAGAATCCAGCTTGGTTTTAGGGTTTAGGGTTTTGAATTAGGGTTTTGAGTGCAAAAAGATGTATGAAAGCTTATGAATAGAATATTTAGGGTTTATACATTGTAGAATGAGTGTAGTAGCTTGTACACAAGTGGTGGTGAAGAAATTAGAATGAAAATGGAGGTAAAACGGCTATTTTGAGATCATTGCTAATGACTTGTATATTGAGTTTTTAGTAATTTGTGCTTTGATTTAAAGAGATTATTTATTTCAGATGAGAAAAATCAATTTTTCATTTAATCTTACTAATGTATGCAAATCCTATGTCTACAGGAAGCATATTAGTTATACATTGTATCCTAGTACTCTTAATTACACAAAGTTGAAAGAAAAATTGAAAATCTCCAATTTCAATTTTTGGTGTTCATCATGAACCCTAGACTCAAAATGAAAGAAAATATATGAAATGACTTACAATTGATGATCTTTGTGATATTAGGAATGATTATTAGTGTTGATTTGATCTTCTATTGAAGTTTTATTAGTTGATTTTGAGTTTTGGTGGGTTTTGGTTCGAGTTCGTCAATGGCAGCAGGTAAGGGGGTGTTTGTTTTTCAGTTTTGAAAATTTTTGGTTAAGTGTCCCGTTTTGTGTCTTGCTGATGGCGGTCCCGTATTTACCCGGCGGTCCCAAATATATTGGGGGGCCGCCTATATGGGGGCCGCCTTCAGGCAATGATTTTGAACTTAATTTTGACGAAGATTTTGCGAAGAGGAGTGACGTTTTAATTTGCATTTCGCGAATTAAACATGCTTAAAGTACTTCGGATGAAGCATTTAAGTTGTCACGACACAGAATGGAACACGGACTAGAATTGAGACAGAAGAAATAGAAGCGGACTAATATGATTTATGGAATGTGTTCCATCATTCCTAAACCAAGACGTAGATAGTTAAACGATTCACGTTTAAGGGGTTTAGTAAGAATATCGGCGATGTTGTCGGCGGACGGCACTTTTTCGATTGAGATATGTCCTTTTTGGACATTATCACGGAGAAAGTGATGACGAATTTCAATGTGTTTAGTACGAGAATGTTGCACCGGGCTTTTGCTAAGGTCAATCTCGCCCTTGTTGTCGCACATGATGGGAATATCATCGAGTCGTATGTCATAGTCGATGAGAGCTTGTTTCATCCATAGTGCTTGTTGACATGCCTTTCCGGCGCTTACGTATTCGGCTTCGGTAGTGGATATAGCAAGAGCGGTTTGTTTCTTCAAGAACCAAGATGTCAAACAACATCCCACGAATGTACAAATACCGCTAGTGCTCTTTCGGTCCACATAATCTCCCGCATGATCAGAGTCGGCATATACTACGGTTTCTATGCTGGTCCCCTTAGGATACCATAATCCTAAGTGCGTAGTGCCTTTAATGTATCAGAAGATACGTTTAACCGCTTCAAGGTGAGAGGTTTTGGGAGCCTCTTGGAAGCGGGCATAAAGTCATACACTAAACATGATCCATTTTTTCAAAATCAATGAATCCCAAAGGTTGTGCCACGTATACCTCCTCATTGATAAAACCGTTCAGGAATGCACTTTTTACATCTATTTGGAATAATTTAAAATCTAAAGCGCAAGCATAAGCTAATAATATTCTAATAGACTCAAGTCTAGCAACCGGGGCATAAGTTTCATCATAATTGATGCCCTCTTGTTGGTTGTAACCTTGAGAAACAATACCGTTCTCATCTAACTTATTTCTAAACACCTACTTAGTTCCTATAATTGTCATATTATTAGGTTGTGGAACTAACTCCCAAACGTCATTAGCAATGAATTGATTTAATTCTTCTTGCATGGCGACTATCCAACTTTTCCTTTCCACCCATTTCCACATAGTAATTTTCCGGTTGAACCATAAGCAAATGTCTTTTGACATACCGCATTAACTCTAGAACAGTCCAGAACTTGCCTAACATTTCCGCGATGATTGCCTTCATGTTAGGCCACCAATAGAGTTTCTTTATATCATGGTACATCTTATCAGAACCTGGGTGAATAGAATATTTGGATTTATGAGACTCATGCATGATTAAGTCTCTCAAACCGCCAAAAAGGGGTAACCAGCTTCGGTTTTTGATACAACGAGTTCCATCAGGACGAATTTCCAAATGATTGTTCCCTTTCCTCGTAGGTTCTTCTCGTTTAGACGTTTTCTTCTTTGAGGTCTCATTTTGAGCTTCGAGGGATTTGAGATGGTAATTTTGGATGAACGTTAAAATTAATCTCTGACTCGTAAGGTTGATTTGTTTTTTCATTTCGACTTAAGGCGACTGCCACACACATTTATCCTTTCCGGGATGATAACAAATTTCACAATCATAATCTGCGAGTAGTTCTAACCATCGGCGTTGCCTCATATTCAGTTCTTTTTGACGAAGAATATGTTGAAGGCTTTTGTGATCAGTGTAAACTATACACTTTGTACCGTATAGATAGTGTCTCCAGATCTTAAGAGCGAATATGTACTGCACCTAATGAAATTTTAAAGAAATTTAGGTTTACAGAAGTCAAGACTGCAAGCACACCAATAGAAACTCAAAAGCCTTTGCTCAAGGATGAAGATGGTGAAGAAGTGGATGTTCATATGTATAGGTCAATGATTGGTTCATTGATGTATCTTACATCTTCAAGACCTGACATCATGTTTGTAGTGTGTGCATGTGCTAGATACCAAGTCAATACAAAGGTTTCACATCTTCATGCTGTAAAAAGAAAGGTTAACCAAAATTAGGCCTTTGGTATCCAAAAGATTCTCATTTTGATTTGGTAGCATACACTGATAGTGATTATGCTAGAGCAAGATTGGATAGGAAGTCTACAATAGGAGGTTGTCAATTCTTTGGATGTAGATTGATATCATGGCAGTGTAAGAAACAGACAGTGGTTGCAAATTCCACAATAGAAGCTGAATATGTGGCTGCTTCAAGTTGCTGTGGACAAGTGCATTGGATTCAGAATCAACTACTTGATTATGGGTACAATTTTATGCATACCAAGATCTTTATTGACAATAAAAGTACTATTTGCATAATTAAAAATCCTGTTTTTCATTCAAAAACAAAGCATATAGAGATTAGACATCATTTTATTAGGGATTGCAATGAACAGAAGTTGATTTAAATGGTCAAAATCTATACTGACAAAAATGTTGCAGATTTACTTACAAAAGCTTTTGATGTAAGTAGGTTTCAATATTTGATTGCTAGTATTGGAATCCTAAATCCTTAAAATCTTTTATCTCTCTAATTTTTTTGTAGAGTTTTATATGAATTAGTACTGTTATTCATGTCATTAAAAGTTTCTGCTGCTAAGTATAATTAGTGCTGCTGGTTATACTTAATACTGCTGAGTTGATACTGTTAGTTATACTTAATACTGTTAGGTATAATTAATACTATGATAATTATGAAAATGGCTATGGCTTGTGTTTTCTTGGTTTTTGAACTTACATTTTGCAGAAAAAGCAAAGAAATGTGTTAGATTGATAATGGAAAAGATGGTTATTAGAGAAAATAGACAGAGAGTTTTGGTGAGAAAAAGAATTGAGAGAGTTGGTGAGAATAAAAACAGAAAGAGAGATATGTGGAATAAAAACAAACAGAGTGATTTGGTGAGTAAAAGAATTGAGAGAAATGGTGAGTTGAAAAACAGAAAGAGAGTTGAATATATTAAAAACAGAGTGTTTGAAATGGAATTGGAGTTAATGCTGGTGACTCAAAGTTAATGCTGCTAGGCATAAACTTAATACAGCTGGTAAGAGTTAATGCTGTTAGGCATAACTTACTACTGCTGGTGAAAGTTAATGCTGCTAGGCATAACTTACTACTGTTGGGTTATTACTGCTAGTTAAAAGATAATGCCGTTGAGGGTATTTTCATAAATACTTCGATTAAGGGTTTCAATCACTCATTTAATCGATTTCATTCACTCATATACTCTCTAATCACAAACCCTAACTTAATTTCATCATTTATCATCAAAACCCAACACAATGACAACCCTAAAGTTTGCTGATACTCATAACATGGTCGCGTTTTTGGCTAAACCCGCAGAAAGTGAAGGGTTTGAGCAGATTGTGGATTTTCTTAATGCACACACTATAAAGTATGCACTAACGATCAATCCTACAATATATACTTCGTGCATTGAACAATTTTGGGCTACTGTCAAGGCGAAAACTGTCAATGGGGAAGTACAGTTACAAGCCCTAGTGGATGGAAAGAAGATCATCATTACTGAGTCGATTGTAAGAAGATATCTTTAACTAGAAGATGCTGAAGGTGTTGATTGTCTACCCAATGCTACCATCTTTGAACAACTTACATTAATAGGGTATGAGAAAATTTCACAAAAGCTTACTTTCTATAAGGCATTCTTTTCCCCACAATGGAAATTCCTTATTCATACTATTCTACAATGCCTAAGTTCTAAGACTACTGCATGGAATGGGTTTAGTAGCACTATGGCTTCTGCAGTTATCTATTTAGCTACAAACCAGAAGTTCAACTTTTCAAAATACAGTTTTGAAAGTATGGTGAAGAACTTGGATAATGTAAGCAAAATTTTAATGTATCCAAGGTTTGTACAAGTGTTTATGAATCAACAACTTAATGGCCTGCCAAGTCACAAGAGGATTTATGTTACACCCTCTCACACTAAAAAGATATTTAGGAATATGAAAAGGGTAGGGAAAGGATTTTCTAGTAAAGTCACACCCTTATTTCCAACCATGGTGGTCCACAATCAAGAAGAAATGGGTGAAGATTCAGCAATGCCAACTGATCCCCATCACACACCCACCATTATTCAACCATTAACATCTTAACCCCAAAAGACTCAAAAACCTCGGAGACCAAAGAGAAAGGACACTAAGGTACCTCAGCCTAGTGGCCCTACAACCAATGTAGCAGATGAGGCTATCAATGTAGAGATGGATGACAGTTTGGTGAGTGCTGCCACTACCGCTTCTAGCTTAGAAGCAGAGCAGGACAGGGGTAACATAGATAAGACCCAATCCAAGGCAACACCTAATGAACCAAGTTCCCCAAGAACTAGTTCAGGTGGTGGTCCCAGGCGCTAAGAAACCATAGGGGATACAATTGCTCAGACTAGGTCTGAGAATGTATCTAAACTTTCTAATGATCCACTGCTCATAAGAGGTAACACACTTCGAAGTGGTGAGGATAGTATGAAACTTCAAGAATTGATGGAACTATGTACTAATTTACAACAAAGGGTTCTTGATTTGGAGACTACAAAGACCAGTCAAGCTAATGAGATTGCAAGTTTGAAAAGGAGGGTCAAGAAGCTTGAACAGAAAAAGAGGTCAACAACTCATGGGCTTAAAAGATTATACAAGGTTGGTTCATCTAGAAGAGTGAAATCCTTTGATGAAGAAGGTTTGGGTGAGGAGGATGCATCAAAACAGGGGAGGATAGCTAATATTGATGCTAATAAAGACATTTACTTGGTCAATGTTCACACTGATGAAGATATGTTTGGTGTTAATGACTTAGATGGTGATGAGGTGATTGTTGACAATGTAGATGTTGTTAAAACTACTGAGAAACAAGAATTGTGGTTGAAGAAGTTACTGCTGTTATTGAAAAGGCTAAGTTAGCTAGTGTTGCCGAAGAAACAGTTAATGCTGCTGCTACAACAATTAGTACTGCCAGTACAATTCTAGTTAGTGCTGCTATAACTAAAACTACAAAAACTGTTATAACTGATGATGAGATTACTTTGGCTAAAGCACTTGCTGAACTAAAAAGTGTTAAACTACCAACTTAAGGCATTGCTTTTAGAAATCCAAGTGAATCGATAACAACAACACCAACACTTACAACAACAACTGGTGCTACAACAATATAAGACCCAAGGATAAAGGGATTGTTATTCATAAACAAGAGCAAGCACCTACACCAACTATTTCTTCATAACAACCACAGGTCTAGGTTTAGGACAAGGGTAAAGGCAAAATGGTTAAACCAGAACCTGTGAAGAAAATGTCTAAGAAAGATATACTCAGGCTTGATGAAGAACTTGCCTTCAAGCTACAAACTAAAGAAGAAGAAGAAGAAAGGCTTGCCAGAGAAAAATCTCAACAAATTGAAAAAGCCAACATAGCTTGGGATGATGTTCAGGCTATAATTGAAGCTGATTATCAGTTGGCTTAAAGACTTCAAGCTCAAGATTAAGAATAATTGCCTGATGAAGAAAAGTCAAGATTATTTGTACAATTCTAAGAGCAAAGAAGAAAACATTTTGTAGCTAAGAGAGTAGAAGAGAAGAGGAACATACCACCAACAAGAGCTCAACAAAGGAGTATCATGTGTACTTATCTGAAAAACATGGAAGGATGGAAGCCTAAAAGTTTGAAGAACAAGTTCTTTGACAATATTCAAGAATTGTTTGACAAAGCAATGAAAAGGGTGAATACCTTTGTTGACTTCAGGACTGAGTTGTTGAAAGAGAGTTCCAGGAAGGTAGAAACAAAGCTAGAAGAGAACAAGAAAGCTAAAGCAGAAGTGATGGAAGGTAGTTCTAAAAGAGCATGAGAAGAGTTAGAACAAGAAAGTAATGAGAAGCAAAAGGTGGATGAGGATAAAGAGACAACAGAGCTTCAAAGTCTAATAGAAATTGTTCCTGATGAAGAGGAAGTAGCAATTGATGCTATTACTTTGGATACTAAGCCTCCAAATATTATTGACTGTAAGATCCATAAAGAAGGAAAGAACAACTACTATCAAATAATAAGAGCTGATGGAAGTTCAATGATTTAGGGTTTTTAGTCAAATACTTAAAAGTTTTGACAGACAAGATTTGGAAGACTTGTACAAATTGGTAAAAGCTAAATATGGATCAACAAAGCAGTGGAAGACTTAGATTTGATTTTATATGGATATTTGAAGACAATGTTTGATCCACATGTTAAAGACAGAGTCTGGAGGAATCAACAGGATTACAGAGTGTTGGATTGGAAAATATATGATTCTTGTGGAGTTCATTCATTGAGGATGCAACATGTGTACATTCATATGCTGGTAGAAAAGAGATATCCCATTACACCTACTACAATTACTGATATGTTAAACAAGAAGCTTCAATGTGATCATTTCAGTGAAATGGTATATCAGCTTCTTAAATTTCTCACAAAACAGCTTAAGAATCAATGAAGTGTTTAGAAGCATCCTCTTGGTGATTAATGAAGCTTTCAATGAAGAAACTTGAGATTTTGAAGAAGAATATCAAGTTTAGGGGAGGATTTTTAGGATTAAAAGACTTCTTGATGATCTTAGAGTTACTACCGTTTAGTTAATGTTGTTGGTGTATAAGTTACTACTGCTTAAAGATTAAGACTGCTGAAAGAGTTTCTACTGTCAGAGAAAGGATAAAGACAGAAGAAATGATAAAGATTGATTGGAGATCAAGATTACTTACATGATAAGTAGTAGTTATTTATAGAATAGATCATAGAGAATATTCTAAGTCTTAGGAATATATTGTAAATCGACTGGGACTATAAAAGGAGGTCCTAGGGCATAGAGTTTGCTATCTAGAAATCTTTTGTTTTGATATCATTATAGCTTCAAGGTTTTGTAACCCTAATACTAGGAGAGTATTCGTATTATTCTTAATAATATTGGAGCTTTTATTGTTTGTTGAATTGTGATCTTGTGTTACTGTTTCATTAAAAATTCTTCTAATATTAAAGATTAGATTCCGCCTAATCTTTAATACACTTAACAAAGTTTCTATTATATTTGTGTTAGATTTATCTAATATAACTAAACCTTAAACAAGCTTAAGGAATTCGATCTATTGAAGTGGGATCCAACAAGAGGTATTCTACTCCTGGGACAACAAGTGGTATCAGAGCTTGTTGCTTTGAGAAACTTTGCTAGAAGATATGGATCAAGACTCTGCACACATGGTGGCTGCATCAAAGGTTCCTATGCTCAAACCGGGTGAGTTTGATTTATAGAGGATGAGGATCTGTTACCTAACTATAACAGGGATCAAAGATACTTTGATCTAGGGCTAAAAACAATCTCAAAGATGACCCATAGGTAGCTTAAAATGGAGCGTCTGAAAAATGGGCGGCCCCCTTAATTAATTAAGGGGACCGGCCATAATTAAGGGGACCGCCCTTGTACATCTTTAAATCTTCCATGAATGAAACAAATTCTAATCTTCCCCTTAACTTAAGATTTCCTTTGAACTTGTTGATACTTCTACAACACAATTAAGTCTTCAACATCTTGTTCCAAGCCATGTCACCACACTTAATAAGTTGCAAATCATATCATATCATCTCTGTAACATCTTCCCCTTTTTGTCATTATCCATTAGGGGACTGTGAACATATGCAACTTTGATCTTTACAACTACAAATCATATATTACACTTCTAATCCAAGCTTTCCAATGTCTCAAATTACCCTCCATGACGCATAATAAGAATGTTGGTAGAAATATTACGATATTTAATCTATACATTCTCTTCATGTTTTGGTGATGACAAACATGTAACTTATAACACATAACTTAAAGTGCTTAAGTTACTCGTAATCACAAATCATCAATTCATATGTCAACATCTTTCGACGTCTCAAGTTTTCTTCAACAATAAATATAACTTCGCACCCGACGTATATCACTAAAAGTATGAACAAACAAACTTTAATTTGTTGAATGATCAAAGAAATTTTTTATTTTTCCAAACATTACATTTTTTTATAAAATGGGACAAACATTTTTAAAACATATACAAAACATTTTTGTATTTATACGAAATGTTTTATAGAAAATAAATATTATAAATTCAAAATTTCTACCTAAAAACGGCTAGAAAGTTCCAGAAAAATCTTTCCCACAAAAGGACAAAAAAGGGAGCGTCTGAAAAATGGGCGGCCCCATTAATTAATTAAGGGGACCGGCCATAATTAAGGGGACCGCCCTTGTATAATTAAGGGGACCACCCAAAGAAAAAATTAATATCTTTTCCTATAAATAGTGGACTGTTTCCACAGATTTTCTCACCTCTTTGCACACAGTTTTCTCTGATCAAAAACCTCCTTTCAAACCCTTTCCTTTGATCACTTAACTTAGTATAAGTTTGTTTAAAATGTGATCCAACCATTCATCCATTCAAGTGCAAGATAAGAACCTTCGTTATCATTAAGATACGAAGTTATGTAGGTTAGTTAGTGCATTCGTGACTTGTCTTACATTCACAATGTATAGATCGAGCCCATGTATTGGTGATCATGGTGTGTATAGTTGTTAGATCGTGGTGATCATAGGAAGTTTAGATAGATCGGTGTGATCAAAGTAGTGTCTAGTTGAAGTGAAGTTGTGAAGTGAGGTATAGAAAAGTTGTGAAAGGTAGTAAAGTCGTGAAGTGAAGTAGTGAAGTAGTGTGGTGAAGAATACTAAGGTGTGAAGAAGTTGTGTAGTTGTGAAGTTGTGTTGTGAAGTCGTGAAAGTAGTGAAGAAGTCTTGAAGTCGTGATAGATTGGTTCTAACTAAGATTAGAACTCGACATCTACCTTTGTGTCGAAAATTGATATAAGCGAAAGTTGTGTATGGTTTTCTCTGCCATAAGGGAGCTTGTTGACTAGTGAAGTAACTCTCGAGTTGGGTACTCGGGGAGTAGAGTAGGGCAAAGAGGTGCTTCGTGATCGAACCACTATAAATCATCGTGTTCGGTTTGCATTTCCTTTCACTTATCTCTTTACATTTATACTCGCATTTATTGCTTTATATTTATACTTGCATTTGTGTGTTGGTTTGTATTGTTGTGATTTGATGTATTACTATGTGAACACTCATCGTATTATGTCATGATGGATTGGCAATTTGATACGAAACATTTTAAGATTTTTAAAGGAAACGTATTCACCCCCCCTCCTCTACGATTTCCATAAAGAATAATGAATTCAAGCAGTAAAAACTTAAACTAGTAGTAGTAATAATGACTTAGCAGTAGTAATAAGGTTTAACTTGTTTTGCACAAGTGTATACCTTCCCCTCAAGTGGTGCATTTAACATATCAAAATGGTTAAACATTGTATCATAATTTTTTCCCTGAAACCAATATGTTAACCCTCTCTTGACCAAAAGTAATAGATTCAACCATAAGAACTATACAAAGAACTAACCAACAGTAGTAACGAATACCATGTAGTACCATCCATGACGAGCAGCAGTAATTCTGCATTAGGGTGAAAAATGACTAACAGTAGTAGTCGATACCAAGCAGTGGTAACAATGAAGAGCAACACTAATGGTTGAGCAGTAATAAAAATACACTAGCAGTATTAACTACTAACTAGCAGTATTAACTTTTGTCAAGCAGTAGTAACCATGTATAAAGCAGTAGTATCTTTCAATTAGTATAAACATGATAACCACTTTAATAAAAACCAATCACCATCGAAGACCAAACATCCTGTTCTGTTTGAGAACTTCTGATCCAACCGAGAACAAGACTATGTGTTGTTTGATATCGGACAAAGCTAGGAGTAGTAATTCCTTTAATCCTTAGCAATAGTAACTGCTTTAAGCCTTAGCAGTACTAATACCCACGAAGCAGCATTAACAATACTGGCAGTACTAAGTATACTTTCAATACCAAATCCATCAATAACGAACACATTTCATATACTGCCAACGATTTGGAAGACTTTCATACATTGCTTTTAGAAACATACACATTCTAAACTCATCAGCAACGCCACTTTTCTTAGCACTATCCAAGACCACCAAAACTACTGTAAGCTCCATATTTGTATCCATAACCATACATACCATAATAATATACACTATAACTACCATTAAATATGGCATTATAAGTGTTATAATAATCTCAAATCTTGCCACTCCTTTTTGAAACCGCCTTCTTCACTTCCACACATTTGTTCTTCAATTCATAAAACCTTAAATATTAGAGTTTAAGACTTCTACCATGTGCATCCGACTGAAATATACAACAAACATGAGCTACATGCCTTCCCAATAACATCTCAGCCATTAACTTGGTGTCTTGAAGAACCAAAAACAGCAACGTGCGAGGATTAACTCAGAAGAGCATCCCAATGAAGTACCTATAAAGCGTGTTTGCACAAAAGCTCACACACTACTTCCATTCTATAAGAACCTCATGTTCGTGAGCAAAAACTCAACTATCTTCTATGATATAAGCTTTAAGACTCCATAAACAATATGTGGTTATTACAAGGACCTTTGGACACCCTCTTAATCAGATCTTACTTCCATATTACTTGCATCAGGCAACAATCTACAATTATGGTAAGCATATGTACCTTCAGCAACCCCACGCTAAGGGTTAGATCCCAGCTCGTACCAATGATGATCACCAGAAACATCACATGATCCACCACATAACATCAGAACCCTAACAATGAAATTAGGGTTTCGGTCATCCCCTCTCTCATAAACCCACGCAACAGCACCAGAAAACAACGATGAGGGAACAATGATGATGATCAAATGCAAGCAATGTGTATAACTTTTGCTACTGTTTCTTGAATGCTTCTTCACCTTGTCACGAAACTCTAAAAAATCAGACCCAAAACAAGATGCAATGAAGAATATACACATGGTGTTAATTCTTGATAACAGATAGATCGATCAGACTTGACTAGGATTCAGGGATAGGAGTGTTTATCGCTGAGCAGAAGTATGAATGCATCATTAGGGTTAATGCTGCTAGTTAAGACTTTTCTGATTAATCATCTTGTCGCCAAAAGTCGCCTTTAGGGTTTTGGGTTTAACTCTAAGTAATGCATCATCGTTGCCAGAATTCTTCTTTTCACGTTTACCGAATTAGGGTTTGTTGAAAACCCTAGTTTTACCGAATTTCACTTGTTATCGAAAAACAGAATTCTAAATATCAGGTGGGCGGCCCCCTTAAATATTTGGGCGGCCCCCTTAATTTTAAGGGGACCACCTGTTTGATTCGGCAGTTTTTAGAAACTTTAAAAAATCATATAAAATCAACCGTAAGTCCGTAGAAGTCGTGCCACCCGCCATTTCGAAGTGAATTGAGTCTACTTTCATATAAAAATACTTCCAAGTATTTATTTCAAACTTCACTTAGTCAGAAAGGCAACATACTACTTATTGTCGAAAACGTTGAGTATCGTTTTAACGTAAAACTTGTATTTTATCTTTTCCTTTCGAGTCAGACATTTCTAGTCGGTATATCTTTGAAAAATGATGTAATTAACTTTTCAAAAATATTAAATTTGATTTTTTAAATGGGGAGGAAACTAATTTATCTTCAAACAAAATCGAGCTAAGTATACATTGTTGTATCTAATACACAAAATGCATTAAAATGGCGAAATTGTTCTTGCATCGCATATAGGCATAGATCACTTAATTTACAAATGTTACATAAACATCTTGTAAATCTTTTCGAGTATGAGAATATACTTAGGAATAAGAGTTCAATAACTTGTCAAGTATATTATTAAATGTGTTAAAACTAGTCACCTAAATATTTCCAACAATTTAATTTATTTTCAACAACACGTTTAAATATTTTTAACAACTTGGTTTGTTTGACCTTGGGTTGGTCAAACAAAAGAAAAGATTATATCAATACATTAGTAACTAAGAAAAAGAAAATGTTTGTGCTTGCATGGTTCTAACATACACACATATTTATATATTTTTTAAAACATATAGTATTTTACAAAAGATGTGTGTTGTAATAGTTAGAAAACTCATTTATTTACTCATAAAATGTCAAAAACTATGCATATTATACATAACAACAAATAGTTTTTCGCATAAGTAAAATTTACGACAATCTTGGAATAAGAAATTAACTTATCATTATTCATCAACCTTACCTTACAACTAATCTTGGGATTAATGGAACACACTATTTAAATATTTATTTATTTTCTTTTAAATGAGTGTTCGTGAGGGTCAAGAAAGATTTCAAGAATATAACAATCCATTGTTCAAATGATGATTGATATCTTTATTGAATCCAGTTGACAAGTTTTCGTGTATGGACATGAAATCGGATTCTTATTTGTTTATTTTCAAGATTATATCAAAATATAACAAAATATATCATCTTGGATCTACATAACTCAATCACACTTGATTGATATGAAAATAATTACATCCTTTTCTAGATGAAAAGAATATGCATCGGATCATAACTCACACTTGTGTTGATGATGCCATATTGAGTCTACTTGTCCAATGGTTGTGTTCCAAATATTATACTAATATGTTTAATACATGCTTAAAATACACAATGAATTAGGATTGACGACTTGGATGTTTCGTCCGAAATATTCAAGCAATTTACATTGCAATGCAATTGGTAAATGTGTCATTTTCGAAAAACCAAACACGAGCAAACTAACAACATATGTAAACTTTGCTCATACAACATAAAAGCACAACTCAAAGCCAAAATTCACTTTTAACTAAATTCTCAAATAAGAATAATATTATTGTTTATTTACCTAGGATGACATGATGTTTGAGAAACATTATGTTTAAAGAATTTATGGACTTATCATATTAAACGATTGATAAAGGATAATATATATCCTATGCATTTTATTTTCTTCGTAGCATAAATGGTTGTGTTACAAGAAAATACACTACATATAATTTGAAAAATATAAGTTATTAGAATTGAAAAATAACCTATCAAAATATGTGTCAATGCATAAACAAGTAAAAATATATTTATTCAAATACTTATTTAATTATGATATACAACATTGATAAGAATAATAATTTTAGAAAAGCATATTTGTTTAAAAATAAAATATGTCTCTTTTTAATTATTTATCATTAAAGAAATCACAAACTCGATTAAGATAAATAATATTGATGAGATTCATTTCGCATGACATGAAATAAAGAATTCTTAAAACACTCTCAATATAATATATTTGTTATTGTCACAAATAAGCACATCTCTTGGCTTTTGAAAAACCAAACACGTTAAACATCACATGTGACAACTACACATGTAAGATGACTAAATATAAGGCATCCATTAAATAAAGCAATATGTAATCGAAACCAAACAACCTATAGATCTTGAACAAAAGATTGAAACATCTTTCTTATGCTTATCTTAGAGTTTCACACATCTTGATTAGGATTATGCAAACCGGAATTAAAGTATGTTAGTTGAGTCATATTAGGCCCTCTATGAAAAGATAATATAAATTTTATCTTTACTAAACTTCATTAGGCAAATATAAGAATTCTATTTTGTCTAATATGAGAATGACTATTGGAGAATCTATTGCACTAGAAATTCAATTTGACCTAACAGTTAAATTTCTTCCAAGAGTGAAGTTGGGTTTGGTGTATAACCCGTAAAAATGGTCGTGTTTAGCCTGAATTGAGCACCACTAGTGATAATCTCATATTCATTCTCTAATTTGATTAAATGGCTCTTTCTAAATATGCCTAATGATAGTCTACATCGATAGACTTTGTATCATTAGGAGTACACACTAAGCACGTAGAAATTAGGCTTTT
>BQNB010095353.1:0-25891 GCA_026074375.1 Tanacetum coccineum
ATTACATGAAATTAAACCTATAAGCTATTGAAAAGCTGCTAAATACTAAAATCTTAAGCTAAAATCCTTCACATCTTCTACTTTGTGATCAAGCCTTCTTATATAGGGAAGAGAGGAAGGATCTAGATCCTTGAGACGCTCCCCAATCTATAATCACAGCCATCCAATCATAACCGCCTAAATTTGAGCCGTTAGATTGTGTGCCACGTCTTACAACAAATGATATTGTATGGGATTGCCAGTGTGGCTAAGTGAGAGTGTTAGAGGTGTCAGTATTCGTCTTCTAGAAGCAATTGATGTGTGGGATTGGCTTGATTTACCCTGCGTGTGGTAATGGTGAAAAGGGAGGGAAAGAGGATGAAAAGAATATACAGTAATTTTGACCCGTTTTTGACTATATCTGTTGACTTGACCAGGGGAAGGGATTGGGCTTGGTTATGGGCTTTTAGGGTTATGGATTGGATTTATGATTTATGTACTTGTTTATTTATAAAAGGCTTAGATTTAGGCTTATATTTTGTATAGATACAAAGTCAATGGGCTGACCCGGCCCAATAAAATAGGTATGGGTTGGCCCATTAAGGATGTATACGCCTTCGGCTTCGGTTTTCCGCGCTCTTTTCATTCCCGTGCTCGGTTTTGTCTGATTTGCTTGATTTTTGTCCTATTGTGATTTATCCGTTACCTGCAAAGCACAATAACCAAAACACACATATACACTATACTTTTCATCTGTTTTAGGTTATTTAGGGTCATTTTATTAGATAAAATGTATGTGTATTTAAGCACATACCAAAATCCCCCATACTAAGCTATTGCCGTGTCCTCACGCAATGTTATAAACACACTTATAAAACCAAAAATTTCCACCCCCTTAGTCTAATTACCTCAAAAAGTAGCTAAGTGTTCATCTAAGGGGAGTAAGAAATCACTAGTTTTGAAAAGCTCCTTGTTTTACCATTTTATGCATTTATTATTATCATTCATACATATCATAACTTCACGGAATAAGAAACACTAAAATGATAAATTCATCGTCGTTGATTTTTCACCCGCCCCAAACCAAGCTTAAAAACGAAATCATTGTTAAATATAAGTTAAAATGCTAACACTACTCATAAATGCTAATTGTGTATGCATAGCTACTTTCTGCTCCCTTATTTCCTAAATCCTCTAAGAATTTTTAACACCCCCAAATTTACACGCAGCGGAACCAACAATTTGGGTGTTAAATAATAGTACAATAGTCATAAGACATAAAGAACGACTCAATGAGACGTTTTAAAACAAACGAACAACCATTCCATTCCATATTTATCAGAGTTCAAAAGCGTAGTCCCAAGAAATCGTTACCATACATAAAATAAGTTTGATTTAACCAAACTAAAACAAGTTTTTAATGAGGAATGGGTTTTTAAATGGTGGACAAAAGTTTAGCGCAAATCCTCCTCATCAGTGCCTCAGGAGTCTTATTTCGACCTCGGTAAATTCCTTGACCTTTTAGAAGGTTGCAACATCGGTTGTGAGCCTACAAGATGCAGCAAACTTTTAGCAGTCTCGGATTATTATTACTATGTGCCTTATTTAGAAAACTGCCACATCGTTGTGAGCCGGCAAGAGGCAATAAACTTTTATCAGCTCACAGTTATTATTATTATTATTATTATCTCCACCCTTTAAATGACTACCACAATCGGTAGCCTATTTCTCTCAACACTAACAAAACCCGATGTTACCTTACATTTACCAGAAGAATCTCTACGAAGTGATCTAAATTTTATTGTGTTACTAAGAATCGCAAAAGCATAAAGTAACTTATTTAATCCACAATTATATAAAGTTTATTAAGCTAGTGGAAGCAAAAAGCCACAATTAACCTCTATGAGCTTTAAATAGAATCCAACTACTCTATGTTTTAGAACTAACTTATATAAAACAACTAGTCATTTCTCGTTCTTACGCAAAATAAAAATCTTTACTAAAAAATTGCGAATGCTTAGGTCTAATAAAACAAGCATTGCATATTTAAAGTCTACATGGAAACTTGCAAACTCTTGCTTTGTCAAGCTAGAATTTGTTGGTTTTAAAGCTCTTGTATAAAATAACAAGCAAAAGCTTAAATTTATATAAGTTAAAGGGTAAACTAGAGCGCAACATGCTCGATCAAGTCAAAATTTAATCCTTAAAAAGACAAAACTACGTGTCAAAACACTTATTCTATTTTTAAAAATTTTTAATTTTGGCATAATTTTGCTATTTTTGTTGGAAAAACGGGGTTACGTGAAGACAAGAAAAATGAAAGTAAGATCAAATCGAAAGATCCCCCCATACTAGAACTACACATTTTCCTCAATGTGAGACTGTCACCCCCATACTAATTTCAAAGCATAATCCAAATATTAAGGGGTCTCTACGCAAATCTAAAGCCGTTTATGAATTATGCTAATAGATAAACTTGAATCATAAGATCTTAGGATAAAGATTCCCATATAAAGCATGCGAGAGGATAGGAAGAAAAAAAAAAAGATCGAGTGAACGATGGACAAAACCACGAGCACGAGAGCTTTCGAAATCCGGGCAATCCTGGACATAAAACACAAAACACGAAACATAAGAAAGGAAGAGGCGAGCCTCCTCACATCACACTTATTCATAATATTATATTAATATACTACTACTAAGGATAAGCATGGGTTGCCACCCACGAAGCGCTTGTTTTTGTTAACCGAGTTACGAGCCTACTCGTACCCCGATTTAATGGTCCCCCACCCCCCCCCCCCCCCTTGGGGAGAGTTTGGAGATCTGGGACAACCATCGGTGGCATGTCCCCTCCAAAATAATGCTTAAGTCTATGACCGTTCACTTTGAAGTTTGGTCCGTCGGTTTGAGATAACTCGATGGTTCCATAAGGGAAAACTTGAGCAACGATGAACGGTCCGGTCCAACGGGTTTTGAGTTTGCCCGAGAAAATCTTTAATCAAGAATTGAAGAGAAGAACTCCATCACCAATGTTGAAGAAATGTATCTTAATTTTTTTTGGGGAGACACAAATCTTCTTCGTGATCTCTTTGTAGAATAATGAGTTCAAAAGCTTATCCCGGAGGTTCATTTAATTCCTTCATTTGACTTTCTAGTGATCACCCGCGGTCTTAAGGTCAAAATTACAATGTTTTAAGGCCTAGTAGGCCTTGTGTTCAAGTTTGATAGGAAGATGGAAGCTTTCCGTAACACGAGCTTATAATGATGAACCCGATGGGTGTTCATGAAAGCGGTACGAAGGCTCATAATGCATCATCTACTTATCGGACCATGAAGCACGGTTTTTACCTACGGTCCTTTCCAAAATACGTTTCAAACCACGATTTGAAACCTCCACTTGTCCACTCGTTTGTGGATGATACGCGGTAGAAAGACGGTGAGTAACTCCATATTTAAGCATAACTTTTGCAAATTGATCATTACAAAAGTGAGTACCGTGATCACTAATTATAGCACGAGGAGTTCCAAATCTGGCAAAAGGAGATTTCAAGAATTTAACGACAACTCAGGCATCATTAGTGGGGAGCGCTTTTGCTTCAACCCATTTAGACAAGTAGTCGACAGCCACGAGAATGTACTTGTTCCCTCTAGAAGACGAGAATGGTCCCATAAAATTAATAGCCCCCCCCCCCCAAAAAAAAAAATACACTCAAAGATCTCCGCATACGTGAATTGCATTTTGAGCATTTTTGTCTTTTGTAAGATTTTGCCTTGATGTTAAGCATGAGGTCCATGACCATTGACCATTCATGGGCCATCGTAGTGAAATTGTCAACTAAAAAGAAACCAGAATTTAAGACTTTCTTACGGTGTGTAGCTCGACCCATGATGTCCCCCCGTGGGTCAATTATGGCAAGCCGTGAGGATCATCAACGCTTCTTGTTTCGTTAACAACCGTCTAATCACGTGATCGCACAAATCTTAAACAATAGAGGGTCGACCCAAAAATAATGCTTAATGTCCTTAAAAGAATTTCTTCTTTTATGGGACGACATCCCTTTCACTACAAAATTTCCTGCATGTAGTTTGCATGTCAGCAAAGCACGGGGTATTAGAATCACCATGAAAAGATATGTAACACCCTTAAATCTGAGCACGCAGCGGAATGTTTGAATATCCGAGGGCGTTACATTTATGGATCAATAGCACAAGATTCTGAGAACGACTACTAAACGTGTCGTTTGAAAAATAAAGATACATTGGATTAACAAAATACTTGTTTGTTACATAAGCCCATGGCTTCAAATTTGTTCAACAATATAAATAAAGATTTCGGTTTATAACAATTTTCCCAAAATGTAATAAGACCCCAAATCATAATTATTGACTCTTCAATTATAGGACTTCCAATGTATCAGCGCACCCGTGCCTATTGACCTGAAAAAACATGCATAAAACGTCACATAAGTTGGTTGAAATCATAGGTTTTATGTAAATTCAATAGTAGGAGCGCAAGATTACACGTGTATGATTTAGAACACATGCAAACATCATAAAACGTGGTCACGTTTTCCTACGCTCATGACACTGAAGCTATGCCATGTAAGAATGCAACAAATTGTCCAATGAATGCCCGTGATGATGTTCTAACCGAAACATCCCAGTCCGACTTGTAAACTTCTACCAGTTGATAGCTAATTCACCCGAACGGGGATTGTCAATCCCAAATAGATCTAGTCAATAACATTCGCGCTCCCACAATGGCAGTACCCAACTACAACTTATGTACTAACAGTTCAAGATAAGGCTCAATGGGTTTATCGCACTTAGCAAACACGAGATCGTTGTATAAAAATGTACACTTGCGTCCAATTTGTAAAACAAGCATGTTCTCACCCAAAGATGTTAAAATCATAAATAACATTAAAACATTGGGGCTAATGAACTCACCTAGTGCAGGTAGTTCTCTGAATGATAATGAATATCCAAGTAAGCAATGAATCACACCGTCAAGTACCTAAGTAAATACGGTCAAGTCTTAGTCTACACATTTAAACTAACGACTCATTGTATAAACTAATTTCATTTCAAGTTTATATATACGTTATCACTTGTGTGGTGATGCACAAGATTAATTATTTATAATTTGCGATGGTTCCTCGAGAAACGTGAAATTCATTGTTAATAAATATATTATACTTATTTATTTCGCCGTTAATTACACCTTTAAAGTCCGAATATCTTAAGTTCGGACCGACTCGTAAGTGTTTATTTATCTCACTTTTGTTCACTAACATACCCTTAAGTTTCTAGTTATTACACTTTAGTCCCTAGGTTTATAAATATAAACATTTATACTTTAAACCCTTTTTAGTTTCGAATAGTTTTACATTAATTAGTCCTTAAGTTTTACCAAAGTGTAGTTTAGGTCCTTATAATTACACTTAAATCCCTAAGTTTCAGAATGTTTCAAAAACAGTCCCTGGAGTTATTGAAATTTGAAAAATGATAATTTAATCCCTTAGGTTTCAAATTGTACATTTTTAGTCCCTCGATTTGCAAAAATTGCATTTTAGCTCCAAATAAAACTCAACAAGTGGCATTTCTTTTTGTTAAGTTCAATTAAGTTATAAAAGCTGTTTCGGCTTTTTTTAAATAATCTTAGACGAGCTTATTTTTTTTTGCTTAACGGGCCTTATTGGGCCCGTTAAGGTCCGTTTAGCGTTTTAAAGGTCCGTTATAGTTTTAATAAGTTTAAAGGTCCTCAATAAGCTCAGTGGGGCCTTGATAAGCGTAAACAGTCTCGGGGAGCTATGGGCCCGAAAGTCCAATAGTACGCTCGCAAACACCACTTTAGGTTTTATGCTTATCACTTAGTTCCATTTTTCAATTACATAAGCCTACATAATCTGTTTTCTTTTTCAGCTCATTCAAAATAAGCTAATAAGCTAATAAGCACTCTTATTGGGCCGGCTTGGGCCTGTTAAGGCCCGATAAGGGTTTTAAGGGTTCGGGCTTAATTCTTTCGGGTCCGTTAGCTTGTCTAGGCTTATTACAATTCCTATAAGCTGTCTAAGCTCACAAATAAGCCGCCAAAGCTTATTTGTGGCTTATAGGCCCTCGTTAGTCATGGAAATGGGCCTACCCCCCCCCCTCCCCCGTCCCCCCCCGGCCCCTGCCCCCCCCACCAGGCCCCTCCCTAATAATTATTATCTCCTCCCGGCCACTCCCTTACCCCCCCCCGCCCCCTCCCCCCCGCGCCCTTAAGGCCCATTAGGGTTCGACAAGATTTTTCTAAAAGCATGTTAAGGTCCCATGAGAGTCAATAACATATAAGGTCTCTAATAAGCCCGATGAGCTATAAATAAGCCTGGCCGCCAAGATGACTTATTGGGCCCGTTTGGATATAAATAGCTCGTCTTGGCCCGTTAAGGTTGTCTTTCTTTGTATGCTTATTATCTACGAACTAGATAAGTCCCCAATTCCTTAATAAGCTCGAATGAGCTTATTGATAAGCCGTGGTCTCCACTGTTGGGCCTGTGGGGGTTCGGACATGGGCTATTAAGCCCAAACCGTGTGTACTCGTAGGTTTCGCAAGCCCAACGCTACCCCTTTGTTTCCCTTTGTTCTTTACATAAGTCTCAAAGGCCCTAGTGACAATATGTCGTGTATTTAACTTGTGTACGCGTCGGGTTCTACATGCAAGTGTTCATTAGGGTCGCATACGTATTTCCAAGCCACCTTATTTTATTTACAACGAAAGTTTACGTGGGGTTTTCTTATATTGAAATGGTTTTCAAATCCTCGCTTGTTACTAGGTCACGTTACTTGGTCCCTTGCATGCTTTAACACTACACAAGTCGTCCTACACAATATCATTTGTGTATAACACGCATGTTATTTATTTAGCATGTGTGAAGTTTCTCTAGTGTGTCATATATATGTCCATACGCGACATACAACCTAGATAACAAGGAGAATACGTATAGTACAATTGCCATAGGTTCGAATACGACTTACAAGAGTCCTAGTGTATGAATTGACGAGCTTTGGACGTGTAGAGTGCTAATCCAAATGCGTATACGATCGAAACAACTAATCCTTGGCTTCAAAGCCTTTGTAATTTCCTAACCTTAGCTCGAATAACCCTTGTGGATATTTGTTGGTTCGAATAAAGTAAGTGAGTGTGTCGATTTTTTTTTGGACCCCGAATAAGTAGAGAAACAAAGGTAGAGAGTATATGTGTTTATGGTTCAAGTGATTGTGTTTTTAAGAGTGTAATATGGTGAGTTTGTGTTTGTATTTATAGGCAATAGGCTAGTTAACTCCTCTTGTCTTACTAACACAAACGGCTCCATGAGGTAGTTTTTGGTTGTATCTAGTTTTACTCACATCATGGTTTAGGCTAAACCACCCAAGAACCACTCTTAATGAACTTAGCATGAAGTACAAGATTAAGTAGATTAGGACGAAAATCTCAAAGATTAGGTGCATATACAGGCATAGCCACGTTAACCAAGGAAAAGAGACATAATGAGTATTAACCATGTGTAAATTGTTATGTAGGAAACCAAAAAGTACACATCTTAATTAGTATTAGGATGTAAAGAACTTTGAAGGAGATGTTAGGAGGATTTCTAGTTGATTTGTGTGTTTGTAACCGGCCCTTAGGGTATTTAACACATCAATTCATTTAATATTATGTTAAGGTTACAAATGTGGTTATTGGTTTAAGTCTAGGTATTTCCGGGGTGTGTCCAAATGTATTTTATCGCGAAACGTAACCCTTTTACGTGACCAATAGAAATAAAATACGCAAAGTACATAATTATCTTCTTAATAATTATTTCTTACTTGGTTGATGTAAACCTTAATTTAATTTGATGAACGTTTGCATTAATTATAAATTACTACGTCTACGTGATTTAGCTTAAAAGTAAAATTAAAAAATAAATCGTGTATCGGACTAAAATAAATAGTGATCATTTAATAGAGGCAAACAATGACACGAAATTGAGAAATGTTACAGTCTCCACCCGTTAAAAGAGCTTTGTCCTCAAAGCTTAAGACCTTGTAGTGGATGACGAAGCCCGGTTTGTGAAAAGTTGTGGGTATTTTTGTTTGAACGAATCTTCACGTTCCTAGGTAAACTCAGGGCCCCGCCTAGAGTATTCAGCGAACCTTAACCATGGTATCCGCTTCTCTTCAATCGTTTGATTCCCGTTCCAAGATTTCCCGGGCTTCCTTCGCACAAACTGGCTTATCGTCAACATGAATTACCTTCTAGCGTCATGAACCTAATGGTTCGTCAGCGTAATATTTCTTCAGATTAGACACATGGAAGGTATGGTGAACTCTACTCAACTCTTGCGGAAGTTCCAGCCTGTAGGCAACTTTCTCAACTTTTGCTAACACCTTGAAAGGTCCGACATATCTCGGGTTCAGCTTCCCGCTACCGAACTGTATGACTCCTTTCCAAGGGAGACCTTAAGCATAACTCTATCCCAACCTCGAACTCCATCGGCTTTCGTTTTCCGATTAGCGTAGCCTTTTGTCGATCCTTGCGCGGCTTGCAACCTTACTGGCTTGATCAACGATCTTTTCCGTTGTTTCTTGGATTAAATTCCGGGGCCAGTCAGTTGGGCTTCCCCAACCTCGGCCCAGCACACCGGTGATCGACATTTTCGACCATACAATGCCTCATAAGGGGCGGCCTTTATGCTAGCGTGATAACTGTTGTTGTATGAAAACTCGGCCAATGGCAAATGCTTGACCCAACCCTTGCCAAAATCGATCACGCAAGCACATAGCATGTCCATGAGATTTGAATGGTGTCTCTCGCTCAGCCTCAGTTTCCGGATGAAACGCAGTGCTCCATGCCTAATATCTGAACCCAAAGCTTTTTTGAAATGATACTCCAAAAATTGAGGTGTAATCTTCCGTCACGATCACAGATACATTGAGGCAGGTATCCCGTGTCTTCCACATCCTGTTCAGGTACAAACCTTAGCAATTTGTCAATGGATCATTCTCCCATATTGGTAAGAAGTTGAGCCAGATTTTTAAGGTCGATGCACAATCACCCAGATGGGTGTCCGAAACCTTTGTGACGACCTAATGGGAGTTTAGTGATAAAATCCATCGTGGATATTATCCCACTTCACTCGGGTATTTCCGGGAGAGGTACTAGCAATCCCGATGGCCTTTGATTTTCGGCTTAGACCCTTGCACATGTCAGCCATTTGCTAACGATATGGGCGGATGTCCAGCCTCATGTTTGGCCACCAAATAATTTCTTCACATCTTGGTACATCATTTCGGAACCGGGATGGATGAATATTTCGACTTGTGGGATTCGTGCAGAATCACGGAATCTTAAGTCTTCATACCAAGGTAATCCCACTCCTCGTGTAGAAATAGTTGTTACCATCTACACGCGGTTCCAATTTTTCCTTGGGTATATCCCTTCGGATTATACCGCCTACATCTTCATTCACGAGATTCTCTGGTTTCTGGGCTTCGATCTGAGCTTCTAATATTCGTTTGGGGAGATCCAAACCAATCGTCATAACTAAGGCTCGAACCCGCAGTGGCTCAATCCGTTCCTTTCGGCTCAGCGCATCGGCCACTACGTTTGCTTTCCCTGGATGATAACGAATATCACAATCGTAGTCACTCAGTATTACAAGACAAAACAGGCGTTGTCTCATGTAAGCTCCTTCTGAATCGAGAATGTGTTGTAGGGCTTTTATGGTCGGTGAACACGGTGCATCTGGTTCCGTATAGATAGTGTCTCCATATCTTTAGGGCAAACACTACCGACCCAAGCTCTAAATCATGAGTGGTGTAGTTCTTCTCGTGAACTTTTAACTGTCGAGAAGCATAGGCAATCACTTTCTCTCTCTGCATTAGCACAACACCTAAACCCTTGTGTGACGCATCACAGTAGACCACAAAGTCTTCGCTCCCCTCAGGTAAAGCCAGAATTGGTGCACTGCACAGCTTCTGCTTTATTAACTGAAAAGCGTTCTCTTCCTTTTCTCCCCAGTCGAACTTGATTCCTTTCTGAGTAAGTTTCGTCATTGACTTAGCAATCTTTGAAAATCCTTCGATAAATCTTCGATAGTAACCAGCAAGACCTAAAAATTGGCGGATCTCCGTTGGTGTCTTGGGAGACGCCCAATCTTTGATAGATTCTATCTTGGCTGGATCCACATGTATGCCTCTACTATCAATGACATGTCCGAGAAATTGTACCTTCGGAATCCAAAATTCACATTTTGAAAACTTTGCATACAACTTCTCTTTCTTAAGCAATTCTAAAATTGCTTTAAGGTGTTCTTCATGCTCTCTTTCTCTATTTGAATAATAAGTACTGACATCGATGAAGACAATTACGAACTTATCTAAGTAAGGCTTGCACACTCGGTTCATGAGGTCCATGAATACCGCAGGTGCGTTTGTCAGTCCGAATGGCATAACCTGGAACTCATAATGGCCATATCGAGTTCGAAATGCCGTCTTTGGAATGTCTTGCTCTCGCACTCTAAGCTGGTGATATCCTGATCTCAGATCTATCCTTCAATAATACTGAATCTTGAAGTTGATCAAACAAATCGTCGATCCTCGGAAGTGGATAACGATTCTTTATTGTCAGTTTATTTAACTCACGGTAGTCGATGCACATCCTGAATGACCCGTCCTTCTTTTTGACAAATAAGACCGGGGCTCCCCAAGGTGAGGAACTAGGCCTTAAGAAACCCTTGCCAGAGAGTCTATGTAATTTGTTCTGATAATTCCTTCATTTCGGATGGGGCCAATCGATACGGTGCTGGAGCTACGGGTGCGGCTCCAAGAATTAAGTCGATTTGGAATTCTACTGGTCGAGCTGGAGGAAGACCTGGCAAGTCCTCGGGAAATACTTCGGGAAAATCTCGGACGATTGGTACGTCCTTTATCTGTTTCCTTTCCGACTGTCCTCCTCTTTCTTGGCGATATCTGTGCTAAAAAGACTGGCATCCCTTGGCCATGTACTCTTGACTTTGAACTGAGATAATTGTCAACCTGGATGCTCTCCCGTTGCTACTTTCGTTCCACGAAAAGTCAAAGTTTCATTCCCGTAGGAAATTGAACAGTTTCTCATCGCACATGATCACGGCGTAACATCTTCTAACCCAGTCCATACCGATAAAGACATCGAAAACTACCCAGTTCTACGGGCATTAGTCTATTTTGAACGATGGTCTAAGAAATTTAAGTGGGCCACCTCGTATAATATTGTCTATCCCGCTAATTTTCCCATCAGCTAATCGACATCGTAACAATTTTCTAATGAATGTAGGGCGATGTTTATCAGGGACTAAATGCATGGATATAAAAACTTTATCGGCACCAGTGTCGAAAAATAGATGCATAGTGGTTATTTAAGAGGAACTGTACCCAATGACGACATTGCATCAGGGTTTTCCTGGTGTCATTCCCCTTCTTATTTTTGCATTCCCAACTGTAATAAACCCATCCATGTCATTCCCATTTCCACCATCTTTATTCTTCATGCTTGACAATATCTCTTGAAATTCCTGGACTCCACACTCCGAAACAACCATTTTCCATTGGGGCTGCCCCATTGCCTTACTGAGTATAGCAACATTTTGTGGTTTACCAGTAATCTGCAATCGCTAGCAAAAGTGCCCTATATTTGTTGCAATTTGTGGCACCGCTGGTGCACGGGCCATTGTTGGTGAAGATGGAACTGGTGCATTTGGGCAAGATCCCCCATAAGGCTTCCTTTCGCCTGATCCCATGTTGTAGCTTGGGCGACATCTGCCCTCTTGAAGGGTTCTGTTGGTGACCATTGGGTTTGTTTCTGATGAATCATCAGCCTTCCTCTTGTTTCAGATTGCCTTTCTGCGTAGTGCGGAGATTCTGATCCATCAAGTATTGGCCAACCTCAATAAGTTCTCATCCACACGTCCTTGGTCTGGCAGACTTGACGTTCCATAAATGTTATCAGGAAGTCCACTGATGTACTTGTCAACCTTCTCGGTTTCATTGGCAACAAACTTGGTACATATCAGGGTTAACTCTTGGAAACGTTCAGTGTATGCCGGAACATCGTTTCCCTTGACCTTCAGGTTCCACAGCTCAATTTCTAATTTCTTGATTTTGCCCTGCGGACAGTACTTGTCCGTCATCTTTTTCTTGAGTACTTCCCAAGTCATTGCATATGCCTCTGGACCTAAGGTTCTTATCTGACCATTCCACCAAGTCAAAGCAGCACCTAACAGAGTGCAGGTGGCAAACTTTACTTGATTCTCAATAGCACAACCACTGATATTGAAAACTGACTCTATCTTTTCAATCCACCGAGTTAAACCGACCACGCCTTCAGTCCCCTTGAAGTTCAAAGGTTGACATTTCATGAAAGTCCAGGGTAAAAACAAGGGCTCGCATTTGCACGATCCTTCTGTTATCCCCGTGCGAACTGTCTTCCATCCCCATTGGTGGAGTTTCGTAAAAGAGCATGGTCGATCATTTGCATGGATGGATTCTAAGTCATGTTGTTTGGAGTTTGGTGTCGTTAACAGGGGTATTTTGGTCCTCTTCTGTTGTAGGTGCCATGATTGTCTAGATCACAAAAGAACAAAACATGAGGTTATATGACAGAATATAATAATATATAGATGAGATAATCAACACAAGATGGTATTATAGTACAAAAGTAACAATCCATTTTCATTCAAAACGTTGAAAATTTTACATGAAATAGTCGCTGAGTACACATAATACAATACAAAATATCAAAGGCTATGCTAGCGGGGAAAACCCCTAATACTTAAACATGCCTGTACCCATGACCTAGCAAGAAATAACAAAAATCACTAGATGTGACTTTCGGCGTCCCCAAGAAGCAACCTGGTGACTGAATCCTAGCCTCTGGTCCTGTCTGCACTAGCTCTCCTCTGCTGCTCCTCGCAGTGCTAACAACTCATCTGCAGTCGCTCTCTCACGCCTCATTCTCTGATGACTCATGAGAGTCTCTACTATCTGGTCCTGGCGCCTACGATCAGTCTCTCGATGCGCTGCTAAC
This sequence comes from Tanacetum coccineum, assembly GCA_026074375.1. NCBI lineage: Eukaryota > Viridiplantae > Streptophyta > Magnoliopsida > Asterales > Asteraceae > Tanacetum > Tanacetum coccineum. The sequence continues at coordinate 13,070 of BQNB010095353.1, forward strand.
TCAGCCTGCTGCATCTGAAAGCGAGTCTCGTGTACCTGATGCTGTGTCTGAATGAGAGTACTCTGCAGCTGTAGCTATGTTTGGTGTGCCTGGAGATAGGTCTCATGTGCATACACATGATCACGATGGCCTAAAGCTCCTGATGAGTCCCGCCTTACATAATCCTATCTAGGTGAGCCCAAGCCTCTCGGGAAGCATAAGACTTCCTCCTCCACCATCCATACTATCTCCAGGAGAGTCATCCTATCCCCCATAAGTAAATCGACCCGCTGCGAGTCCATATCGACTAGCTGTGATATACGAGACCTACTATCCTGAGCATCCTCTAGTAGAGCATACAAGTCCTGTGTATCCCGCTCATGGAGCTCAGCAAGCTCTATGACCCTAGTGTTGACCTCTCCCACGGTCATAGGTGCTATCTCTGGAACTGCCTCTGCCGGATCTACCCAAGTGTCCTTAATCCCGTACCCAACGGACAAAACCACGAGCACGAGAGTCTTCATAATCCGGGCAATCCTAGACATAAAACACAAAACACAAAACACGAGAAAGGAAGAAGCGAGCCTCCTCACATCATACTTATTTATACTAATATACTACTACTAGGGATAAGCATGGGTTGCCACCCACGAAGCGCTTGTTTTTGTTAACCGAGTTACGAGCCTGACTCGACCCTGAATTTATTGGTCCATGTGGAAAGTTTAGAAATCCGAGACAACCATTTATGGTATGTCCCCTCCAAAATAGTGTTTAAGTCTATGACCGTTCACCTTGAAATTTGGTCCATTTGTTTGAGATAACTCGATGGTTCCATAAGGGAAAACTTGAGCAACGATGAACGGTCCGGTCCAACGGGTTTTGAGCTTGCCCGATAAAATCTTTAATCGAGAATTGAAGAGAAGAACCCGATCACCAACGTTGAAAACGGGGTTTTTAATCTTAGAATCATTAATCTTCTTCGTTTTCTCTTTGTAGTTTAAAGAGTTCTCGTAAGCTTGATCCCGAAGTTCATTTAATTCATTCATTTGAACTTTCCGGTGATCATCCGCAGTCTTAAGGTCAAAATTACAATGTTTTAAGGCCCAATAGGCCTTGTGTTCAAGTTTGATAGGAAGATGGCAAGCCTTTCCATACACGTGCTTATAAGGAGTGCACCCGATGGGTGTTTTGAAAGCGGTACGAAAGGCCTATAGTGCATCATTTAACTTATCGGACCATGAAGCACGGTTTTCACCTAAGGTCATTTATAAAATACGTTTTAAACCACGATTTAAAACCTCTACTTGTTCACTCGTTTGTGGATGATACGCGGTAGAAAGAAGGTGGGTAACTTCATAGTTAAGCATGACCTTTGCGAATTGATCATTGCAAAAGTGAGTACCGCGATCACTAATTATAGCACGAAGAGTCCCAAATCGGGCAAAAAGAGAATTCAAGAATTTTACAACAACTCGGGCATCATTAGTGGGGAGCGCTTTCGCTTCAACCCATTTGGACAAGTAGTCGACGGCCACGAGAATGTACTTGTTCCCTCTAGAAGACGGGAATGGTCCTATAAATTAGATGCCCACACGTCAAAGATCTTGCATACTTGAATTGCATTTTGAGGCATTTCGTCTTTTTGCGAGATTTTTCCTTGACGTTGACATGAGTCACATGACTTTACCATGTCATGGGCATCGTAGTAAATGTCAACAAAAGAAACAAGAAATTGAAGACTGTATCTTAGCGTGTATCTCGGACCATGAATCCCCCGGTGGGTCCATTATGGCAAGCCGTGAGGATATCAACGGCTTCTTGTTCGTGAACACACCGTCTAATCACGTGATCGGCACAAATCTTAAACAAGTAAGGGTCGTCCCAAAAATAATGCTTAATGTCCTTAAAGAATTTCTTCTTTTATTGGGACGACATCCCTTTCACTACAAAATTTCCTGCATGGTAGTTTGCAATGTCGGCAAACCACGGGGTATTAGAATCACCATGAAAAGATATGTAACACCCTCAAATCTGAGAACGCAGCGGAATTGTTTGAATATCCGAGGGCGTTACATTTATGGATCAATAGCACAAGATTCTGAGAACGACTACTAAATGTGTCGTTTGAAAAATGAAGATACATTGGATTAACAAAATACTTGTTTGTTACATAAGCCCATGGCTTCAAATTTGTTCAACAATATAAATAAAGATTCTGGTTTATAACAATTTTCCCAAAATGTAATAAGACCCCAAATCTTAATTGTTGACTCTTTAATTATTGACTTCCAATGTATCATCGCACCTCGTGCCTTATTGACCTGAAAAACATGCTTAAAACGTCAACATAATGTTGGTGAATTCATAGGTTTATGTAAATCAATAGTAGGAGCGCAAGATTTCCAAGTGTATGATTTAGCAACACATGCAAACATCATAAAAAGTGGTCACGTTTTCCTAAGCTCATGACACTGAAGCTTGACATGTATGAATGCAACAAATTGCCAATGAATGCCCGTGAATGATGTTCTAACCCGAAACATCCCAGTCCGACATGGTATACGTTCGTTCCTAGTGATAGCTAATCACCCGAACGGGGATTGTCAATCCCAAATAGATCTATCAATAACATTCGCGCTCACACAATGCATTTCCAACTACAACTATGCAACTAACAGTTCCATGATAAAGGGCTCAATGGTTTATTCGCTACTTAGCAAACACTTTATCGTTGTATAAAATGTACACTTGCTCAATCTTGTAAAACAAAGCATGTTTCTCACCCCAAAGATTGTAAATCGTTAAATAACATAAAACATGGGGCTGATAACTCACCTTAGCAGGTAGTTACTCTGAATGATAATGAAAATCCAAGATAAGCAATGACTCACCCGTGACAAGTGCCTAAGTAAATACTGTCAGTCTTAGTCTACACATTTAAACAAACGACTCATTGTTATAAACAAAATTCATTTCAAGTTTATATATAACTGTTATCACTGTGTGGTGATGCCAAGATTATTGGTATATATAATTTCGATGGTTCTCGAATCCTAGAAACGTGAAAATCATTGTTAATAAATATACTTATTAATTCGTCGTTAATTAAACCCTTTAAATGACCGAATATCTTAAGGTCAGACCGACTCGTAAGTGTTATTATTTATCCACATTTGTTTCCTAACATACCTTAAGTTTCTAGTATTACACTTTAGCCCTAGGTTTTATAAATATAAAATTTAAGACTTTAAACCCTTTAGTTTCGATACGTTACATAATAAGTCCTTAAGTTTTTACCAAACGTAGTATTAGGGTCCTTATAATTACACTTAAATCCCTAAGTTTTACAATGTTTCAAAAACAGTCCCTGGAGTTATTGAAATTTGAAAAATGACAATTTCATCCCTTAGGTTACAAATTGTACATTTTTAGTCCCTCGATTTGCAAAAATTTCATTTTAGCTCCAAATAAAAATCAACAAGTGGCATTTTTTTGTTAAGTTCAATTAAGCTATAAAAGCTGTTTCGGCTTTTAAATAAGCTTATCGAGCTTTTTTTTTTTGGTTTAACGGGCCTTATTGGTCCCGTTAAGGTCCGTTTAGCGTTTTAAAGGTCCGTTATAGTTTTAATAAGTCTAAAGGTTCTCAATAAGCTCAGTGGGGCCTGATAAGCTGTAAATAAGCTCGGGGAGCTTATTGGGCCCGAAAGTCCAATAGTTCGCTCGGCAAACACCCTTAAGGGTTTATAGGCTTCACTAGTTCATTTTCAATTTACATTAAGCCTACGTAATCTGTTTTCTTTTTTAGCTCATTCAAAATAAGCTAATAAGCTAATAAGCACTCTTATTGGGCCGGCTTGGGCCTGTTAAGGCCCGATAAGGGTTTTAAGGGTTCGGGCTTAATTCTTTCGGGTCCGTTAGCTTGTCTAGGCTTATTACAATTCCTATAAGCTGTCTAAGCTCACAAATAAGCCGCCAAAGCTTATTTGTGGCTTATAGGCCCTCGTTAGTCATGGAAATGGGCCGTTAAGCCCATTTAGGGTTCGGCTAGATTTTCTAAAGCATGTTAAGGTCCATGAGAGTCAATAAGCATGTAGGTCTCTTAATAAGCCCGAGTGAGCTTATTAATAAGCTGTGGGCCCGCCTAGATGACTTATTGGGCCCGTTTGGATATAAATAGCTCGTCTTGGCCCGTTAAGGTTTTCTTTCTTTGTATGCTTATTATCTACGAACTAGATAAGTCCCCAATTCCTTAATAAGCTCGAATGAGCTTATTGATAAGCCGTGGTCTCCACTGTTGGGCCTGTGGGGGTTCGGACATGGGCTATTAAGCCCAAACCGTGTGTACTCGTAGGTTTCGCAAGCCCAACACAACCATTTTGTTTCCCTTGTTCATTACGAAAAGTCCTTAAAGCCTAAGTGACAATATGTCGTGTATTTAACTTGTGTACGCGTCGGGTTCTACATGCAAGTGTTCATTAGGGTCGCATACGTATTTCCAAGCCACCTTATTTTATTTACAACGAAAGTTTACGTGGGGTTTTCTTATATTGAAATGGTTTTCAAAACCTCGCTTGTTACTAGGTCATGTTACTTGGTCCCTTGCATGCTTTAACACTACACAAGTCGTCCTACGCAATATCATTTATGTATAACATGCATGTTATTTATTTAGCATATGTGAAGTTTCTCTAGTGTGTCATATATATGTCCATACGCGACATACAACCTAGATAACAAGGAAAAATACGTATAGTATAATTGCCATAGGTTCGAATACGACTTACAAGAGTCCTAGTGTATGAATTGACGACTTTAGACGTGAAGAGTGCTAATCTAAAAAGCTTATACGATCGAAACACAAATCCTTGGCTTCAAAGCCTTTTGTAATTTCCTAACCCTTAGCTTCGAATACCCCTTGTGATATGTTGTTGGTTCGCATAAAAGTAAGTGAGTGTGTTCATTAGTTTGTTAGTTGGCCCCGAATAAGTAGAGAAACAAAGGTAGGGAGTATATTGTTTTTATTGTTCAAGTGATATGTGTTTTAAGAGTGTAATATGGTGAGTTTTGTGTTTGTAATAATAAGGCAATAGGCAAGTTAACTCCCTCTTTGGTCCTTACTTAACTACAAACGAGCCTCCATGAGGTAGTTTTTGGTGTTTCTAGTTTACTCACTCATGGATTTTATGCGTAAACCACCCAGTACCACTCTTAATGACTTGCAAGATGTACAAGAATTAGTAGATTAGGAAAAATCTCAAAGATATGTGCATATACAGGCATAGGCCACCGGTTAACAAGGAAAAGAGACATAAAATGAGTATAACCATTGTGTATTTGGTTAGGTAGGAAACCCAAAATTTGTACACATCATTAATTAGTTTTAGGATTTAATAGTACTATTGAAGAGATTTAGGAGGATTTCAGATGATTTGTGGTGTTTGTAACCGGCCCTTAGGGTATTTAACACATCAATTCATTTAATTTTGTGTTAAGGTTACAAATGTGGTTATTGGTTTAAGTCTTGGTAAGTATAGGTATTTCCGGGGTGTGTCCAAATGTATTTTATCGCGAAACGTAACCCTTTTACGTGACCAATAGAAATAAAATAAGCAAAGTACATAATTATCTTCTTAATAATTATTTCTTACTTGGTTGATGTAAACCTTAATTTATTTGATGACCGTTTACATTCATTGATTTTTTTTTTTAATTTTTTTTCCCCTAAGTTTTTTCCTCCCCCCCCCCCCCCTAAAAAACGTGATCTTAGCTTAAAGAAATATTAACAGAAAACGTGTATCGGACTAAAAAAATATGACCATTAATAGAGTCATACAATGACATGAAAATGAGAAATGTTACAGTCTCCACCCGTTAAAAGAGCTTTGTCCTCAAAGCTTAAGACCTTGTAGTGGATGACGAAGCCCGGTTTGTGAAGAGTTGTGGGTATTTTTGTTTGAACGAATCTTCACGTTCCCAGGTGAACTCAGGGCCCCGCCTAGAGTTCCAGCGAACCTTAACCAATGGTATCCGGCTTCGCTTCAATCGTTTGATCTCCCGTTCCATAATTTCAACGGGCTCTTCCACAAACTGGAGCTTATCGTCAACATGAATTCCTTCTAACGGCATGACTAATGGTTCGTCAGCATAACATTTCTTCAGATTAGACACATGGAAAGTATGGTGAACTCTACTCAACTCTTGAGGAAGTTCCAGCCTGTAGGCAACTTTCCCAACTTTTGCTAACACCTTGAAAGGTCCGACATATCTCGGGTTCAGCTTGCCCCGCTTACCGAACCGTATGACTCCTTTCCAAGGTGAGACCTTGAGCATAACTCTGTCCCCAATCTCGAACTCCATCGGCTTTCGTTTCCGATCAGCGTAGCTCTTTTGTCGATCCTGTGCAGCTTGCATCCTTTGCTTGATCAGGACGATCTTTTCCGTTGTTTCTTGGATTAATTCCGGGCCAGTCAGTTGGGCTTCCCCAACCTCGGCCCAGCACACTGGTGATCGACATTTTCGACCATACAGTGCCTCATAAGGGGCGGCCTTTATGCTAGCGTGATAACTGTTGTTGTATGAAAACTCGGCCAATGGCAAATGCTTAACCGCCCCCATACCAAATCGATCACGCAAGCACATAGCATGTCCTTGAGAGTTTGAATGGTTCTCTCGCTCTGGCCGTCAGTTTCCGGATGATACGCAGTGCTCATGCTAATATCTGTACCCAAAGCTTTCTGAAATGATCTCCAAAAATTTGAGGTGAATCTTCCGTCACGATCACAGATAATATGAGGGCTGGTATCCCTGTCTTGCACTATCCTGTTCAGGTACAACCTGCATATTTGTCCAATGGATCATGTCTCCATAATGGTAAGAAGTGAGCATATTTTTGTGAAGTGATGCACAATCACCAGATGGTGGTCGAAACCTTAGGTGACGACGCTAGGGAGTTTAGTGATAAAATCCATCGTGATATAACCCACTACTACTCGGGTATTTCGGTTGTACAGAAATCCGATGGCCTTTTGATTTTGGCCCTTGACCCTTGCACATGTCCAGTGCATTTTCTAACATATGTGGCATGTCAGCCTTCAGTTTGGCCGACCAATAAAATTTCTTCACATCTTGGTACATCTTTTCGGAACCGGGATGGATAGAATATTTCGACTTGTGGGATTCGTGCATAATCACGGATCTTAAGTCTTCATAGCAAGGTATCCAACTCCTGCTGTGTAAACATAGTGTTCCATCGACACGCGGTTCTAATTTATCCTTGGGTATATCCTTTCGGATATACCGCCTACATCTTCATTCACAGATTCTCTGGTTTCTGGGCTTCGATCTGAGCTCCTAATATTCGTTTGGGGAGATCCAAACCAATCGTCATAACTAAGGCTCGAACCCGCAGTGGCTCAATCCGTTCCTTTCGGCTCAACGCATCGGCCACTATGTTTGCTTTCCCTGGATGATAACTAATATCACAATCGTAGTCACTCAGTAATTCCAGCAACGGCGTTGTCCTCATTGTTTAAGCTCCTCTGATCGAGAATGTGTTGGTAGGCTTTTAAGGTCGGTGAAACACGGGGCATCTGGTTCCGTATAGATAGTGTCCTCCATATCATTAGGGCAAACACACCGACCCAAGCTCTAACTCATGAGTGGTGTAGTTCTTTCGTGAACATTTTAACTGTCGAGCATAGGGCAATCACATTCTCTCACTGCATAGCACAACACCTACACCCGATGTGTGACGCATCACTGTAGACCATAAAGTCTCGCTTCCTCTGGTAAAGCCAGAAATGTGCACTGCACAAGCTTCTCTTTATTAACTGAAAGCGATTTCTCTTCCATTTCCCCGCAGTCGAACTTGATTCAATACGAGATAAGTTTCGTCATTGACTTAGCAATCTTTGAAAATCCTTCAATAAATCTTCAATAGTAACCAGCAAGACCTAAAAAATGCGGATCTCCGTTGGTGTTCTTGGGAGAACGCCCAATCTTTGATAGATTCTATCTTGGTTGGATCCACATGTATGCCTCTACTATCAATGACATGTCCGAGAAATTATACCTTCGGAATCCAAAATTCACATTTTGAAAACTTTGCATACAACTTCTCTTTCTTAAGCAATTCCAAATTGCTTTAAGGTGTTCCTCCATGCCTCTTTTCGTCTTTGAATAAATAAGTATGTCATCGATGAATACAATTAAGAACTTATCTAAGTAAGTTGCTTGCACACACGGTTCATGAGGTCCAAAAATACCGCAGGTCGTTTGTTCAGTCCTAATGACATAACCTGGAACTCATAATGGCCAATACCGAGTTCGAAATGCTGTCTTGGATGTTCTTGCTCTCGCACTCTAAGCTTGGTGATATCCAGATTCTCGAGATCTATCTCGAATAAATTAACTGGATCCTTGAAGTTAACAAACAAATCGCGATCCACGAAGTGGAAAACAATTCTTTATTGTCAGTTTATTAACACACGGTAGTCGATGCCCCACATCCGGAATGACCCCGTCCCTTCTTTTGACAAATAAACCGGTGCTCCCCAAGGTGAGGAACTAGGCCTTATGAATCCCTTGTCAGAGAGTATTGTATTGTTCTGATAATCCTTCATTTCGGATGGGCCAATCGATACTGTGCTGGAGCTAGCGGGTTCGGCACCAGAGAATTAAGTCGGATTTGGAATTATCCTGTTCGAGCTGGAGGAAGACCTGGCAAGTCCTCGGGAAATACTTCGGGAAAATCTCGGACGATTGGTATGTCCTTTATCTGTTTCCTTTCCGACTTGTCCTCCTCTTCTTGCGGATATTCTGGTTCTAAAAAGACCTGGCATCCCTTGCCATGTACACTTTGAGCTTTTGAACATGAGATAATTGTCAACCGGGATCTCTCCCTTGCTACTTCGTGCCACGAAAAGTCAAAAGTTTCATTCCCTTAGGGAATTTGAACAAGTTTCTCACGCACATGATTCACGTCGATAAACATCTACATAAACCAGTCCTACCGAGAATGACATCGAAACCTACCCATTCTACGGGCATTAATCTATGTTGAACGATGGTCCTAGGGGGGGGGGGGGGGGGGGGGAGAAATTTAAGGTGCAACTCGTATAATTAATTGTCTATCCCGACTAATTTCCCATCAGCTAATTCGACATCGTAACAATTTTCTAATGAAGTTGGGGCGATGTTTATCAAGGGACTAAATGCAGTGGATATAAAACTTCTATCGGCACCAGTGTCGAATAAGATAGATGCATAGTGGTTATTTAAGAGGAACGTACCCGTGACGACATTGGCATCAGGGTTTCCTGTGCATTCCCCTTCTTTTTTTCATTCCAACTGTATAAACCCATCTTTGCATTCCCATTCCTCCATCTTATTCTTCAGCTTGGGACAATCTCCTTGAAATGTCCTGGACTCACACTCGAGAACACCATTTCCTTTGGGGCTTGCCCCAATGCCCTTCTGAGTCATAGCCAACATGTGTTACCAATCCTTGCAAATCGTCGAGCAAAAGTGCCCTATTTTGTTGCACTTGTGGCACCGCTGGGTGCACGGGCCATTGTGGTGAAGATGGCACTTGGTGCATTTGGGCAGAGATCCCCCATAAGGCTTCCTTTCGCCTGTCCCCATGTTGTAGACTTTGGCGACATTCTGCCTCTTGAAGGGTTGCTGTTGGTGACCATGGTTGTTTCTGGATGAATCATCAGCCTTCCTCTTGTTGTCAGAATTGCCTTTCTGCGTAGGTGGCGGAGTTACTGGATCCATCAAGTCAATTGGCCAACTCAATAGTCTCAATCCAACGACTTGGTCTGGCAGACTTGACGTTCCCATCATAATGTTGTCAGAAGTCACTGATGTACTTGTCAACCTTCTCGGTTTCATAGCAACAAACTTGGTACATATCAGGGTTAACTCTTGGAAACGTTCAGTGTATGCCGAACATCGTTTTCACCTTGACCCTTCCATGTCCACAACTCAATTTCTTGATTTCACCCTGCGGACAATACTTGTCCGTCATTTTCTTCTTGAGTCCTTCCCAAGTCATTGCATATGACTCATTACCTAAGGTTCTTATCTGACCGTTCCACCAAGTCAAAGCAGAACCTAACAGAGTACAGGTGGCAAACTTTACTTGATTCTCAATCGCACAACCACTGATATTGAAAACTGACTCCATCTTTTCAATCCACCGAGTCAAACCGACCATGCCTTCAGTCCCTTTGAAGTTTAAAGGTTGACACTTCATGAAGTCAGCGTAAAAACAAGGGCGCGCAGTTTGCACATTCCTTCGGTTATCCCCGTGTGAACTATGGCTTCCATCTCCATTAGTGGAGTTTCGCAGAAGGGCTTGATCAATCATATCTTGGATGGATTCCGGGGTCATGTTGTTTGGGTTGGTGTTGTTAGGAGTAGTATTCGGTCCTCGTCTGGTTGTAGGTGTCATGATTTATCTAGATCACAAAAGACGAAAAGTGAGATCATAATCATGTCAGGATATATAATGATTGATAGATGAGACAACAACACAAGAGAGGTATACAGTACAACGTAACACATTTATTTCATTCATAACTTGGAAATTTTTACATGAAATAGTTTCTGGTTACACAAAATACAATACAAAAGATCTAAGGTTATGCTAGCGGGGGAAAACCCCTAATACTTAACATGCCTATACAATGACCTAGCAAGACGAAATGACATAAACCACTAAACGTGACTGTCCGCATCTCCTGAAGCATCCTGGTGATGTGGAATCCTAGCATCTTGTGCTGGCTGTCTAGCTCTCCGCTGTCCTCATAGTGCTAGCAACTCGGTCTACATGTCGCCCATCTCTCGCCTCATGTCTCTTATCACTCAGAGAGTCTCTACCATATGTGCCTGACGCCTACGGTCAGTCTCTCGAAGTGCTGTCATCTCAGCCTGCTGCATCTGGAAACGAGTCTCATGCACTTGGTGTTCTGTCTGAATGAGAGTACCTTGCAGTTGTAGCTGTGTCTGATATGCCTGGATGTGGGTCTCGTATGCATACACATGATCACGGTGGGTCTGAAGCTCCTGATGGGTCGCCTGATTCAATCTTATCGAGTGAGCCCAAGCCTCTCGGGAAGCATAAGCCTCCTCCTCCACCATCCATACTGTCTTCTGGAGAGTCATCCTATCCCCCATAAGTAAGTCGACCCGCTGCAAGTCTATATCGACTCGCTGTGATATACAAGACCTACTATCCTGAGCATCCTCTAGTAAGGCATACAAGTCCTGTCTATCATGCTCGTGGAGCTCAGCAAGCTCTGTGACCCTTGTATTGACCTCTCCCATGGTCATAGGTGCTATCTCAGGAAATGCCTCTGTCGTATCTACCCAAGTATCCCTAATACCATACCCAACCTCACTAATCCCCTGTCGTCTCGCTTCAGCATCTACGATGCTGACAAACCGATAATCTACATCTCGATCTCCGGTAGGTCTGGCAGTAAAACTCTCCCTGATCTCATATCTGGAGCCTAGAGTGGACAAATATAACCTCTTGCTAGGTGGCTGCTCGAACTCGGGAATAGCATCCCCACAGTCAACAGGTGGTGGTATGTATAGAGATGGTGGTAGTGGTGGTAGTGGAGGTGATGGTAAGGCGGCAGTAACTACATTAATAAGGGCCTGAGTGGATATTATCCTGAGTGTCTGGATTTTGGTTGGACACCAAGATGATGGTAGTAATGGTGATGGCATAGGTGGTGGTGATGAATGTGTAGGTGGGGCCATGCACCTAGCAAGGCGCTCTCCTGCAGAGGGTGGTGATAGTGAGATAGGTGGTGATGGTGATGGAGTAGTCATGGCCAGAAGTCTCTCAACCTCTGCCTCTGGTGGAATGGATATGGAAGCCTGAGGCCGGACGGTAATCCTAGCCTCGATAGTAATGTCAGTGGAGGGTGGTGGTATAACAAGCTCGGTTCCCTCAGGTGGGGAAACAAGCTCATCAGTAGGTACAACAACATCAGAGTCGGCCGGAGCTAAGTGCTCCTCCTCCTCGTCGTCCTCCTTGTCCTCATCCTCATCATCGGCGTCATCCCTAGATGAATCGCCGTCATCATCCCTAGATGAGTCGCCGTCATCATCATCTCCATCATCTCCCCCGTCCATAAGATAGTCAACCGGACCATCCTCTGTCTCATCATCCTCGTACTCCTCTGGATCCTCTTCAGGATCCGACTCAGTAACATACCCGGGTGACTCAGCAGTAGGCGAATCAACAGGAGGTAATGGCTGCTCCTCAGCCGGCAGCTCATGCTCATCCTCCAACTTTATATACTCAAGGTATATAGGCATTGGCACGTAGTCAGGATCATGTGCCTGTATGAACATAGGCTCACGCTCATCCTCGTCCTGTGGTACTGGTGGGGTCTGTGGATCCTCTGGGCCTGGTATGTAATCCGGTGATGGTGGGGCTACCGGCTGCATTGGGAGTCCATCGTATCCTAATACGATGACTCACGGAATGCCTCCATCAGATATCTCCTCATCGGCTCCCCAGAAGACTCTGCCTGGCTCTGAATCGGTGTAAACAAAAGTGTAGGTAACCGCAGATGACGCAGAAGACATGACTACTGCAAAAAGCAAAAATAACTTATTTAAGTATTAATTATAAGAGGGATCTGTATATTACGTCTATAAGTTTTACTTATAAGAGTGATCTCTATGTTATATCTATAAGACTCTTATAGTACTATACGTAATATAATTTATATACATGTAGGTCAATCATGTGTGCACTTAGTAACCTACTAATGCTAAAATAGTGTGTGTCATGTAAGCATATATCCTAGATGCAACCAA
>BQNB010095354.1:0-13286 GCA_026074375.1 Tanacetum coccineum
CCACTTTACTAAATTCAAATAACCAACCCATGTCTGTTTTTCGGTGCACGTGATGATAGCCCATTTACAACAACTTGCCCCTTTCTATGCGGTAAGCCCATTATTCATGTATATCATTCAGCCCAACAGCAGTCTAGCCCAATAAATAATCGTGTATAGCTAAATCCACTCGGCCCATGTATCTTTTTTATTCCATGACGCAACCATCTCATCTGCCCTTTATTTCTTTGATAGTCAGCCACAAAAACGTAGTAATATCACACCATCAGTTCAATCATAAACTAGCAGCATTAACATGTATTCAAACCAAGCAGTAGTAAAAACTTAACAATTAGCAACACTTTTTCTGTCACAAGACTGTCACAAATCCATCGCTAATCTGGTTCCCCTTCCTCCCATTGCTTTTTGTGATGCTATAACTGTCACTAAACTGTTTCTAATCTGTTGCAAATTCAAACAGTACTAACAAAAAACTTGACAATATTAATAATATAATGAGCAGTATTAATGAGTTAACCATGACAATATAAACCGTAGAAGAATCTAAGCAATATAAAATCTTCTCTCTAAACGAGTACCACAAATACTCATTCCTTGGCAGTTGTAACGTACATAAGCAGCACGAACACACTTGAATCAGGAAGCAGCTTATACGCAAATTACCCCATCAGGTTCAAAGTCGATATTTTCCTTTCAAATCAATAGACACGTTAATATCATTAATAGCAGCAACAACGTTGATAATGGGTGTGAAGTTCATTTTTATTTAAGATCGATTACAATGGTTTTCCTCCTTAAGTACCATGAATATCAGTATCCTTCTCCATTCTATCACGAACCAAGGATAATACCAAGACCAGCGTTGTTGATCATCAAATAATAGCAACTTTGAAACCCTAAATACCATGTCTTGATTTGTATATTACCCAAACAGATTATTGGTACATTTAATATATAATAATCTCTAACCAACTTCCATACTTAAAATCGCAACAAAGAAAAAGGAATAAATTAGAAACCCTAATATCTTCAATTTAAAAACACTTGTTGCACAAATACAAATCATCACCACGAATCAAAATCATATCACCATGAATCATCAAGCTGCCATCTTGAACTTTTCTATTTTTATTGATTTAGGGTTTGCAAAAAACCCTAATTATATCGAATATAACTTTGACAATCAAAAACAGAATTTTGACATACCTTTTTCATCATAAAATCGACATCAATAACATCTTGTTGATCCTAGATCACGAGCCACCAGGCTCTACTACCACCTAATAGAACCTAATAACCCGATAGGTTGTTTGATCATTTATAGCTCGAGGTTGTTTAGACCTCATCTAGGATCATGATAACAAAGATAATAACATGCAGCAGAATAAGAACAAATCAAAGTTATCATAACAAGGTTTTTCTTTATTAACACTCCAAGCCCTAATATTATTTGACTAGAATAATACGATTACATCAATGAACTATAACAGGATCAAGTTACCTTGACCTTGAGGCTAATACTACATATGGCGTCTACATTCTCACGCCTAGAATACACACACACATTTAGGTACACTATGGAACTCCCGACTTGTACACCTAAACCTAATAACCTGTATCTCTTTATATAATAGATATATTAGGTTTTACAAAGGATAAGTATTAGGAAAACAACCTAATATCTTCCTAACTATAATAATTATGCTTCTGTAATCTTTGTCTTTTTTTTCTACGTCTTTTTTTTATATGTTTTGTCTTATTAACTCAAATATAATTCCCAACAATACGCCGTATGGAACAGATCATACTTAGGTTTTTTTGAAAAGGTACCTATACGCCGTATTCATTGGAGATGCGTCGTATAGGTTTTTATATTTTGGGGGTAAATCTTCGATACGCCATATTCATTGGGAATGAATACGCCGTATCGTTATCAGTAAAGGCAAAAAAAAGGGTTTTACCCCATTTCTACCCTATATGACACAAACATTTTATCAATGCAATATATAAGTTCTAGCATCTAACTAATGGGGGGTGGGGGGGGGATATAATAATCATACGGAAAAAACACAAATCCTAAATATTAATCAAACCCTAACCCTAATTCTTATTTGAAAAAGAAAGAAAGAGAGTTGAGCAAACATACCTTTTGATTAGGATCTGAAAGATATAACAAACAATGGATTAAGATTAAGATTAAGGGTGCGGTAATTTTTGTTTAAAATGAGAGTGAAAGGTGTGTGTGAAAGTGATCTGGCGTACGGTGTTTTTATACCCACCTAGATACGCTGTTTTGGAATGTGTCCAATACGCCGTATTAGACATTATTGTTTGACTTAGTCAAAGTTGGTTAAAAATGGTTGATACGGCGTATAGGTGTTGCTATGATACACCGTATTTGTGGGGCCAATTTTCCAAAGATTTTAACAGAGTTAAAGACAAAGTTCCTTGCCTCCGCCCAATATCTTGTGTGGGCACCATCCTTATATACCGCTTAGGGTTCAAACGGGATGCAAAAAAAATTGGCACATTTATAATTTTTGATGAGATTTAATGGGCATCTAGTGTTTAAAACAATTCCAACTCATGTATTCAATGTTTATTAAAATTTTCTCGTTGAAAACATTATTGGTTTTATCATAATTTGTTTTTGGAAGTTCATTTGATCTTTTTATTTTGTTACTTCTAGAAGATATTCGGCACTATATCGATATTATAATCATGTCCTTAATCGTTTTCGGAGTATTAGGAAAAATTTACGTTCTGAGAATGGAATCATTAAAATTAAACTTTTTGTTCCTTTTCATCATACTCGGACAATGATGTTTCAAATTTATCGATATGTTGAGAACTTACAGAAGGTTCAATTAGTGGGTCTGATTTAGACTTTAGATCATTATAAGCAATGGCTGGCGAATTTCATTCTCAAAATTTTAAGAAGTCTAAATCGTCATTTTAACCTCTAAACATGAGGTTCTGACTGATTATAGATGATGGCATGTTGACTTTATCATTCTCATCTTCAGAATCCGTTTTTAAATTATCGATAGAAATTATTTTATAAGAAAATGAAAGTTCGTCAAAAATTACCATGTAATCTTCATCGTCGGATTCATCAAATGAAATTTTAAAGTCAATTTCGTTATCGTCAAGAGGATTTTGATTCCTGAACGCTTTTGTTCATTGAGAGTGTTTGTATCGGATGTATCCTCAAAGACTATAGATGGGTATTTAGTTTCGAGATTCGTGAAGCTATCGTCCTCATTTTCACAATATTCCAATTTTACCATCTGTGGAGTTGGCCAAATATAATACGTCTCACCATGCACTAAGTGCCTTTTTCTTCTTGAAGTCTGATGTATTCTTCCATAGTGATGTTTGGATTATCCATGATAAACCTATGCTGGAAATCAGAAACAAAGAAACAATCAATTTCATAAGACTAGAAATAGTAACAAACCCGTAAAACAAAAAAGTCATACTCAAACACATGTACGACAGATCTTTACAAGACATAGATTTTCTCCCAATAAGTCTTCCGCTATGCATGAGAAACCGTCTCCTAGATCTTGTCTTAGGTGGAAACCACATGTAGAATTTTCAAGACTGTTGGTCTTAGGTGGATCCCTACTAGAAAGTTATTTGCCTCTAGTACAACCAAGGTTGATAGTGAACCCCCACATGGGTCTAATGCTGATATCACTAACCCACATAAATGGATACAAACTCTTGATATAAGTGCAGGTACTCTTAATTTTTATACAGGTACATCATACAATGTTAAGAAGGATAATCTAAGAGTTTGGTTGCTGAAAAGACTGATATCTCAGAAACCAAAGGTTCAAGAAATTCAAATCTGTTGACAACACTTCAAGTGTCATAACCTATAAATTTTGTATCAATAATTTAGCTGTTTTCGTTCAATATTTTGAATTTTATAAGTTACGCGTAAATTTTACGTTTAATCGGGAAGTTGTCCCTCGTTTATCTGAGAAGTCGTACTAGAAGCGTTTCGGGTTGCAATTTATCGTAGTCTTTTCGCATTAGTCGCGTTTTTATGTTTTATGGTGATATTTAAATTTTTAGAATTTTTCATAAAGTTTTTACGCTTTTTTAGTAATTGCGTGATCCGTGAATTATAACTAGCTTAAGGATGCATGGGAAGTATCTAGATATTTTATCTCTTTGTCACCTTGCATGGCTAATAAAACAAGACCAAATTGGTCCCCTCCCCCTTTGTATGCATCTAAAATGCCAACCACACACACACATGATGCCAAAAATTTGAAATGCATATGTACTCATGTCTAGGTTCATTTTATTCATACTCATTCTCTCACAACACACACATACACACACTAAATTTTAAGCTCTCTTATTCTCTCTTGCTTATAACCGATGCCAACAAACACCCATACAAATCCATACTTTTTCCATCTTTGATCAAAACCATTTGAAGATATTATATTCGAGTTGGTTCGTATTGTTATCAGGTATTTTGAACACAACGTTTGGGTTGTTTAGTCACTAATCATCCTCCTAATCCTTCATTCTTTGTAAATCATCACCTTTCTTTAAATCTTGTACTTTTATGTTTAAAATAATACATAAGATAAGAATGTACAATTTGTTGTATAAAAACTAAGATTTAAAAACTACGAAAACCTTAAAAGGTATGTATATATGCTCGAAAATAATTAAAAGGGAACAAGGAAATCATAGTTTCGTGATCGTGGTTATTTTTATGTGATAAAAGAATATACTTATACCTTATTTGAAGGTTTGGCTTATAAAATAAGCCACGAATGACTTATTAGCGCTCAGCCCAAAGCGAAAAGAAAGGAAAAGTATTGGTTTGGCATATTTTGATTAAGCTTATATATTGTTGGCTTATATATAGCTTATTTTGAAAGGACAAAGCATTAAGCTTATTTGGCTTAACAAATAAGCCTAAATAATGCTTAATGGGCTTAAAGGCCACGTCCCACACCAAAATCCCAACACCACGAGCTTAATCCATAAGCTTAAGTGGTTTGGCTTATTATGGGTGATATTGGCTAAAATATACATATTTTGTACCCCGTAAAACACTATAAAAGGACTAAAAACACTAAAATATAGATAATTATGTTGCAAATATGTTTGTATTGTGTTTTTATGTCTTACAGGTAAAAAGGATTGAAAACGAAGCAAAAACGGTAATTTTCGGGTGACTTTCGACGACGTTTTCACATTTATCGAGGTCCAAACGAAGTCGTGAATATTCCTCGATCACACCATTGGAAAGAGCACGAAAAAACGAGTCCAACGGTACCGGCCTTTCATAATTAAACCTTTTTATTTTGACCCTTTTTTGTCCCTGTTTGAACCTTTCTTATTAAATTGACTTGGACCAAATTCAAAAAGGGTCTAATATATAATTTTGCATATATATTATAGAGGGTATGCCCAGCTCAGCTGGTAACTCCTCCACCTCTCAAATGAGAGGTCCCAAGTTCGAAACATGGGTGAGGGATTTATTTCCCTCACGACCCGACCCGACCCGGCTCTCGACCCGACTCGACCCGGCCCAATACCCGATCCGGCCCACCAGTTGACCGGCAGTCGACAACCGTTGACCGGTGGTTGACCAGTGGTCCGGCGGTAGTCAACGGTGGTCCGCCACCGTTGACCGTCGTTGACCGCCGCCGTTGACCGGTGGTCCGGCGGTGTTGACCGTCGTTGACCACCGTTGACCACCGTTGACCGGTGGTCCGGCGGCGGTTGACCGGCGGTTGACCAACGGCGGGGGTGAACAGTGAAAATGCCACGTGGCACCACTCAGGTGGTGACACGTGGCGCTTCTAATGATTGGTGTCAGACTGTGCAGGTGGCAGGTACGAGGTACTGTAGCGTCAGTACGAGGTACTGTAGCAGTACTAGGTGGCAGACACGTCAGTACGAGGTACTGTAGCAGTCCGAGGTGTCAGTACACGTCAGTACGAGGTACTGTTCAGGTGACGGCTGGACCAATCAGGTGGTGCCACGTGGCACCACTCAGGTGGTGACACGTGGCGCTTCTAATGATTGTGGTGACACGTGGCGCTTCTAATGATTGGTGTCAGATGTGCAGGTACGAGGTACGAGGTGGCAGAGCGTCAGTACGAGGTACTGTAGCAGTCCGAGGTGTCAGTACACGTCAGTACGAGGTACTGTTCAGGTGACGGCTGGACCAATCAGAGGGTGACACGTGGCACTGGCGTGTGTCAGTCCGAGGTACTGTAGCAGTCAGTACGAGGTAGGCGTGTGCCAATCATGGGCAATAATGAGGCGGTTGGTGGAGTGCAAAATGACCAAAATACCCCTAGATCCAGCAATATAATTGGATGGAGGCTTGAAAGGACGAAAATACCCTCACCCACTTTGGGCTATAAAATGCAACACGCACAGCTCATTTGGAGGAGAGTTTAGTGAGAGAAATTTTAGAGAGTGAAATTTTAGTGTGTTTTTTAGTGTAGGTTAGTTTTTAGGAGTAGTATAATTTTGTTTTAGCTTATTGTATAAGCTTTTTAAGCTTATTATTTGCTTATTGTAATCAACTCCTTGAGCTTATTAATGAAGATGCTTTTTATAAAAGGTTTGTTTTGTTAATGTTTTTATTTTTATTGCTTATTTCTTATGCTTATTTTCTACTCATTTTCTTTTGCTTATCTCCAAATAAGCTCATGCTTATAGCTTATTTTTGGATCCGATCTCTTAAGCTTATATTCTAATAAGCTTCTTTAATAGCTTATTTAGACTAGCTTATTTTATATTGTTTTTGATTTAGAGCTTTTCGAGTGAGCTTATTTTAGCTTATTTTCGAGTGCTTATTTTTCTAGCTTATTGTTTTTAGATCTAATCCTTAAATATACCCGTCTCTCGTTCACTTGATTGAACACCTTAGTTTCGGGTGGATTAGATCTAAAAATAATAGATCTTATATTTTAGCTTATTTTCTAGCATAAAATTGTTGCTTTTTTTTAATTATAGCTTATTTTTCTTAGATCTAAATCCTTAAATATACCCGATCCGAGTTCACTTGATTGAACACCTTAGTTTCGGGTGGATTTAGATCTAAAGTTTTAATCTTTTTATTAGCTTATTTTGTTCTAACTTTTCATGTCTTATTTCTTATTCCATCATTCTACATCTAAGGCCGGAGCTTAAGGGTCTTATAAGGTTAATAAATAGATAAAGTTTTGATCTTTTTAGTTTTTATGAAAATAATTAGTAGATAAAGGACACCTTATTTGTTAATTAGTAAAGTAAAAGCTTAAAGTGATAAACTTATTTTTTATTAATTTGAAAGATCGGTGGTTTATATCATGCGGTTCTTCATTCGGTTACACCCTGTTTCCCTTTTTAATACTTAGTAGTTTAGAATTATTAGCTCTTAAAATAAAATGTTTATGTTTGATCTTTAATGAATTTTGTTGCTAGTTATTTATTATGATTAGATGAGTAGTTTATATAGTGCTTGCTATGTATTAGTGATTTGGAATATAGGTTGCGGGTTTAAAAAGGTTAAAAAAATAATAGTCATTAGAATTTTTCCAATTTAAATATCGTCATTTACTTTAAATGCAATTTAAAACTTGTCATTTTATTTTATTTTAAAAAGCATTTTACTTTACTTTTTATTTAATTTCTTAAAAGTTGTTTTTTCGAAGGATTTTAATTCGTTAAACCTTAAACCCGCACTTAATGAACATTTCACGTCACTAGAAGCATTTTCTGTCATTTTATTTCCTTTTAGATCAATCTAGTATAATCTTTGTAGTTTAAATAATCTTAAAATTTAATATAGTTTAAATCCAAAAGTTCAGTTTCCCTTTTATATGCTCTCCCTTTTAGTAGATTTAGAAAACCAAACCCAAAAACTTAAGTGATAATCAAGCTCGATTTACAACTTGAACGTAGATTTCCATTCACTTCTCGCCGAGGAAACGACCCGTGAGGTTTTTGATAATTGCTTTGGTTAAAAGCGATTTTCTAGAACCCGACGGAAAATACTCACTATACTATAATTGTTTCTATCCTTATTAGTACGTATTTATATATATTATATATATTTTTTACGTATCAGTTCGAACGGGATCAGTACCCCATCAAGTTGTTGATCCAAAAACACTTGTACAAACATTGGATACATCAAAAATTTCCCAGACACATTATCTAAGTTTCTAATAATACCTTCAAAAATGAACTTTGAAAAGTTAAATTTCTAATTTGTTGCTAAGCAGATAATAACAGATGTCATAGTACTACTAAACTCGTTCCATGCAGTAATCTTTAGACTTAGAAATTGTAGAATAGTATGAATAAGAAATTTCCATTGTGGGGAAAAGAATGGCTTATAGAAAGTTAGCTTTTGTGAAATTTTCTCATACCCCATCAGTGTAAGTTGTTCAAAGATGGTAGAATTTGGTAGACAATCAACACCTTCTGCATCTTCTAGTTGAAGATCTCTTCTAACAGTTGATTCAGTGATGATTATCTTCTTGCCATCTACTCGGGCATGCAACTGTACTTCTCCATTGATAGTTTTGGCCTTGACAGTAGACCAGAACTGTTCGATACACAAAATATATATTGTGAGATTAACGGTTAGTGCATACTTTCTAGGGTGTGCATTCAAAAAATCCACAATTTTTTTAAACACCATCCTCTCATTGTCGGGTTAGACAAAAATGCAATAATGTAAATGAGTATCTCGCAAACTTAGATTCCATCCCCATTGTGTTTGGGTTTTGATAATGGATGATAAAATTCAGTTAGGGTTTGTAGTTAGAGAGTATTTGAAAGATTGAAATTGATTAAATGATTTCTTGAACCGTTACTCGAAGTATTTATGGAAAATACACTCAACAGCATTAACTTTTACCCAACAGTAGTAAGTTATGCCTAGCAGCATGAACTTTGAGTCACCAGCATTAACTCCAATTCCATTCTAACAAGATTGGCATATCCATCACAATTTAAACACTTTTGTCTTTGCTTTTTTCCCTACAAATGTTAGTTCCAAAACCAAGAAAACATAATCCATAAGCAATTTTTACAACAATCACAGTATTAATTATACCTAGAAGTATTAAGTATAACTAATAGTTGTAACTCAACAGTATTAAGTATAACCAGCAGTATTAATTATAAATAGTAGAAACTTTTAATGACATGAATAACAGTACTAATTCATACAAAACTTTACAAAAACATAAAGAGATAAAAGACTTTAAAGATTCATCATTCCAATACTAACAATCAAATATTGAAATCTACTTACATCAAAGCTTTTGTAAGCAACACTCTGCAACATTCTTTTGTCAGTCTATGGATTTTGACCATTTGAAATCAATTTCTTTCATTTCAATCTCTAATAAATGATGCTGATCTCTAATGCTTTGTTTTTTAAGAAAACAAGATTTTTAATTATGCAAAATAGTACTGTTATTGACATAAAAGATCATGGTAAAGCATAAAATTGTACCCATAATCAAGTAGTTGATTCTGAATCCAAAGCACTTGTCCAACACAACTTGAAGCAGCCACATACTCAGCTTCTGTTGTGGAATTTGCAACCACTGTCTGTTTCTTGCACTGCCATGATATTAATCTACATCTAAGAAAATTGAAGACGAACCTCACTGTTAATAGAACTTCCTAGCCAACGCTTGCTCTAGCATAATCACTTATCTTAGTGAAAACTAACTACAAAGGAGAATCTTTTTGGAACCCAAAGCCTAATTTGGATGACCTTTTAATACTAAAACATCCTTTTCACAACATGACAAGAGAAACCTTTGATTGAACTAGTAATCTAGCACATGCACACGAAAAATACAGAAAAGAACTACAAACATGAGTCAGGTCTTGAAGAATGGTAAGAATACATCAATGAACCAATCCATTGACCTATACAATATGAATACCACTTCTTCACCATCTCATCCTTAGCAGAAGGCTTTTGAGTTTCCCATGGTGGCTTTCAGTCCATGACTTCTGTAAACCCAAATTTCGTTAAAATTTTCTTCAACTATTTATCTTGACTAATAAATATGCATCAGCATCTGCTTCACTGTAATACCCAAGAAGAATGTAAGTTCTCCTATAGAACTCATCTGAAATTTCTCATGCATCAACTTCTCAAATGCATTGCATAGCTCCTTCTTTGTTGAACCAAAGATGATATCATCCACATAAACTTGGACTAGCAAAATATCACCTTTGTGCCTTTTGATGAATAAGGTCTTGTCAATTTTCCCTCTTTGAAACCCATTGTCTAACAGATATGTTGACAAGGTTTCATACCAAGCTCTAGGAGCCTTGGATGTAAGTCCATACAGTACTTTTATCAACTTTGTATGACTCTATCAGTAAATTCTGATCTTCTAATCCTGTGTTGACATACATACACCTCTTCTTCAATCTTCCCATAGAGAAAAGCACTTTTTACATCCATTTGATACACCACAAAATCTTTAAATGAAGCATAAGCTAAAAATAGCCTAATTGCTTTAATTCTTGCAACATGGGCAAAGACTTCATCATAGTCAATCCCTTATTCTTGTGTGTATCATTGAGCAACCAATCTTGCTTTATTTCTTATCACAATTCCCATTTCATCCTTTTTATTCCTAAAAACCCATTTAGAGCCTATAGCCCTTTTTCCATGTGGTAAATCCATTAAAGTCCAAAATTCTTGTAACTTGAATTGTAGAAGCTCTTCCTGCATAGCCTCTATCCAGCTTGGATCCTTTAATGCATGAATTACCTTTTTTTGGTTCTTCTGTATAAAAAGCAAGCAAACAAGCAGTTTTGAAGATCTTTATGGTTTGTTCTTTGTTGAATAGTACTAACAAACCCATGTTCCTTCAAATTCTTTGACATCTTTCTTGTTTGCGTAGCTAATTGCAAATCTCCAATCACTTGATCAAGAGGATGATCTTTATGAATTCTTATAGTTGGAATAGGACTTACTTGGATTGTTGTATCCAAATTGTTCATGTCATCCTCTGCACCATCATCTTCATCATCTATTGAGAAGTCAAATATGCTATAATCTTTTAAAGCAGGCATATTTGGATCAAATGTAAGTTCAATGCTTGTTTTTCCACCAACAACATTAACTTTATTTGTGCTAGCAGCATTAACATTTGAACTAACAGTATTAACATTGTTAGTGCTGTTAAGATTATCTTTTGATCTTTACATCATTTTGTGTTAAGATTATCATCATTCTCTTGATCTTTACATTCACTATCTTTTCTTGATAGAATCAAACCCTTTTGACTTCAAATCTTTGAGCTTGTATCCTTCCATGTTCTTTAGGTAAGTACACATTATCTTTCTCTGTTGAGCTTTTGTTGGTGGTTTGTTTCTTTTCTCTTTTGCTCTTTTAGCTGCAAAATCATTTCTTCTTTTCTCTAAGAGTTGTTGAAATAATGTAGCCTTTTCTTCAACTGACAACTCTTCTTGTTCTTGTGCTTGCAATCTTTCAGCCAATTGATGATCAGCATCAATCTTTGCTTGAATATCATCCTATTCTTCCATCAAGGCAATACTGGCTTCTTGTTCTTTTTTAGCTTTCTCTCTTGTAAGTCTTTCTTCTTCATCAAATTCAGCTTGTAAATTTAAAGCAACTTCTTCATTAAGCCTGATTTGATCTTTAATTTCCATTGTGGGGAAAAGAATGGTTTATAAAAAGTAAGTTTTTGTGAAATTTTCTCAGATTTAGCTTGTAAATTTAAATTTAAAGCACCAGCTTGTAAATTTAAAGTAGCTTGTAAATTTCTTCTTCATCAATTTCCATTGTGGGGAAAAGAATGGTTTATAAAAAGTAAGTTTTTGTGAAATTTTCTCATACCCCATCAATGGAAGTTGTTCAACAATGGCAGAATTAGGCAAACAATCAACACCTTCCTCATCTGCTAGTTGAAGATCTCTTCTAACAGATGATTTAGTAATGACTATTTTCTTGCCATCTACACGGGCATGTAACTGTACTTCCCCATTGATAGTCTTGGCCATGGAAGTAGACCAGAACTGTTCATTACAAGAAATATATATAGTAGGATTGACGGTTAATGCATACCTTATAGGGTGTGCATTCAGAAAATCCACTATTTGTTCAAACCTATCACTCTCTGTGGGTTTAGACAAAAATGCAACCATGTTATGAGTATCCGCAAACTTTAGAGTCGACATTTGTGTTGGGTTTTGATAATAGATGATAAAATTAAGTTAGGGTTTGTGATTATAGAATATTTGAAATAATGAAATCAATTATTTATGGAAAATATTCTTAATTGATTGATTGATTGAAATCCTTAATCGATTTATTTATGGAAAATATCCTTAACAGCTGTAACTTTAACCCATCAGTAGTAACTCAGCAGTAGTAAGTGTATGCCTAGCAGCATTAACTTAGAACCAGCAGTAGTAAGTTATGCCTAGCAGCATTAACTTTGAGTCACCAGTATTAACTCCAATTCCATTTCAAACAGCTTTTCCATCATCAATCTAACACCTTTCTTTGCTTTTTCTGAAAAATGTTAGTCCAAAAACCAAGAAAACACAAGCCATAGCAATTTTCACAATTATCACAGTATTAATTATACCTAGCAGTATTAAGTATAACTAACAGCAAAAACTCAGCAGTATTAAGTATAACTAACAGTAATAATTATACTTAACAGCATAAACTTTTAATGACATGAATAACAGTACTAATCTTTTCCTGTGATTTTCCCTCCTTTTGGGTTCCCTCCAAAAGCAACATATCCTCCATCTCTTCATAGTCTATAAGATAGAACATGTTCCCTGTCATGTGCCTTGAGCATCCACTATCAATCACTCATTGATCCTATAAATCCATTTGTGAATTGCCCTGCACATTAGATAAGAAAATTAGTTTCTTTTAGGGACCCAAGCCATCACTGACTTGGATCTACCTTGTGCATCAATATAATCAAACTTTTTTAGGATATTTGATGCACTGTTGTGTTTAGAAACATGATCTAAAACTTTATGCTTTGGTTTCCAAACCCAACAAGCTGAGGCCTTAACAGCATTAAGATTATTTCCCTTAACAACATTAAGATTATTTCTCTTAACAGCATTAACTACTGCTTTTGGCCTAACATTATTAATTTTTTTTATCCCTAACAGTATTAACCCTTTGATTAATATTACTGTTTTTAAATGCTGTATTCTTATGAATGGGCCTCTTAACAGTTGAATGTGCTGTTTTAGAAAGATATGACATT
>BQNB010095355.1:0-25890 GCA_026074375.1 Tanacetum coccineum
AGGAAGAGGGAAAATATATTTTAAGAGTTTTTATTTTTAAAAAAATGACATGTGTTTTGGTATATCAGTATTATAGTTTGGATTTGTGACATATCTAGTCCCTGTGGTTTCCAAAGTCTTTCTTTTCCTTTTAAAACTTTTCAAAGGTTTAATTATTTTAGGAAAGTGACATCTTTAGTCCTCCTAGTTGCATACTTAAATACTAAGTCCCACATTTTGCATTCTAAGCCCTAAAAGGTTAAACAAACTATCATCTTAAGCCCAATTGAGTTAATTATTTAACTCCCCTTTAAGAATTTATCCGTTATTGTTCCAAAACCTTTTTTTGCCGATTTAATCTGAAGAAACATTTTAAAAGAATTATTAAAGCATTTATCCCCTCAAATAATGTCTCGTTTTCTAGTTAAAGAGCCGTAAACATTGTTTAAGTGATATAATTCTTTTTGAAAATTATTTTCTTATGACAAATTGATATTACTAATTTCATTTTGAAAATCAACACTTTTATACCACTAAAAATAAGAATTCTCTTATTTTGATAAATAAATGCACTAACACGTACACATATTTTCTGAAAGCACGGGTTGTGTAGCAAAGTATACACAAGCCTTTATATGAATATGAAGTAATTCATACCCGAGAAAAATGAGTTTTCCGTTGAGAGGTCAAGTTTTCTTTTTGACGAAATATTTGCTTTTAAAATGAGGATCGGGTTGCTGTCTGAAATAACAGCAAGCCATTGACATTGATGACGTACCCTCCCCTTTGGCTCGGAGGTCTCCCCTTCGAAGCCCAAATGGGATCTTCTCCCAAATACACTACATAACCTTCAAATAGTTTCTAGTGGCGTAAAATCATCTTCGGGATGATTACCAGTATGGGAATCCGCCACGCGAAGCCCTACACCCTTCACGGTAGGCCTTCGACGAAACTAGGGCAGAGCTCAGATAGTCAAACCCACGTTCTCCATCTCTATTGGGATCTTCCCGCCAAAATAGAGATCGTGGTACACAATCCCAGAATCACCCCTTAAATCATGGGACACCCCCTACGATCACCGGCTTTGGTGCTAAGCCTCGTCCCATCTCATTTCTGCAACTATAAATAGATGGCAAAGGCTCCAGGTATGGCTAAGACTCTTACACACAGTTACTTACGCTTTTATACTTTCTCAATACAAAAAGCACATACTTACTCTTACGCCAGAGGTGATTCACAGGATACCCTTATTAACTAACTACACCGGTTAGTTAACCTCCCATTTAAACCCTTTTCCACTCTCATCTTTAGAGTGATGATCCACTAGAACAACCCGTAAAGCTAATCCTTTAGGAATTTACACCAACTATTTGTTTCGTTACACTCTTACACCTTAACCTACCCTGTTAGATTAAGTTTAATTTACAGTTGCTAGTTGCTTAAAGTGTAAAGTTTGTATTTCCTGAGTCTTGTGTCATTTTCTATCTTTGGTGCGGTTGGAAATTTGCACATTGCAAATGGGAATGTATATTAGTAGTCAAAACTCATGTGATTTTACTACCGTCACAATTAATGGTGAATCTGAAGAATGAAGAATTATCGAAGGAATTATCCGGAATTATTATACTCGTGAAGATGGTGAAACTACACCGAGATTTGAACAATAGTTAGAAGTGGTAGATATCACCACTTGCCTTGTAGTGTATGTAAAATTTTGGGATGATTGGGAAGTTGACCGTTACAGGAATGCCAACTTAGATTGTTTCTTTTTTATCAATGATCAAGACGTTGTAAATAGTTGTATCTTTATCATGGTAACGGTCGGGAAGAAAGTGTCTAGAAACTTGTATCTTAAGTCTTAATCTATTTGTTTCTTGATTTTTATTTAACAACAATTTACTTCCCTCTTACCTGATGATTAGCCGCTGGTTTTACGCGAACAAGGATTCATACGAACATGCATGTCTATTCTATTGTTACGGCCATGTATGCATGTCTTGTACCTCGTTGGTTTACCACTTTAGGTGAAAGTTAGAAGGTTCCTACCCTATATCATTCTTCATCCTAACCGTTGGTTAAATTCGAATGAAGATGTGATCGAACACACATGTATATTCTATCGTTACGGCCATGTATGTGTGCTTCAGCTGCCTTGTTGGAGTGATACTTCTAGTGAAAGATTGTAGAATGATCAACCGTACGCCTTTCCATACAAAAACCCATATTTACCTTTATAAACATGTTACTCCTTGGCTTTAGTGGTGGAGATGTGTATCCTTGCCAAGCTTATGATAGAATACTCGTCACAACCTAGCAATTGAGCAAATTAGTTACATGTTACCACATAGATTAGTTGAGTGATTTGAGTGATTTCCTCTTCCTATTTCGTGAGGTGTTTGGTTGTGTACTTGTAATAGATCAGATAAGTGCTTTAACGAAAAATATCCTTAGGGATACATTTTTATAAACTTCTAAAAGCTACTTGAGGACAAGTAGGATTCAAGTGGGGGGATATTTGATGACATCAAATAACATCTATTTTATAGCATCATTTATCCCATATTATTAACCCATTTTGTATAGTTATTGCAAAGAATTGTTACTTAATCGTTTATATTTGAGAATTGCAGTAATTATGGAGTAATCGGTGAAAGATAGCAAAAGGCGTGCATTCTGGAGCTTAAATGAAGATATTTTGAAGATTACTATTTGGAAGACCAATACGCAGTACCCATCAAGGAAGATACGGCGTATCCGTGCCTGCACCCACCAAAGACCACACAGGAATAAAGCTCAATACGCCGTATCCAGAGAGACTCAATACGCCGTATTCAAGATATAGTATATGAATATTTTAAAAGATATCAAACGTGGTCCCTACTCCAAGAAATCCCCAATACGCCGTATCCAACACTTGGATACGCCGTATCGAACCGACGTCCAGACCTTATAAATAGAAAACTCAAAAACGAGTTTTAGGTGTGCTAAATCATATTCTCGATACCTAAACCACAAAAGTCGATTTTTAGAGGAGAAAAGGAGCAGAATAGGTCGAGCAACGTTATCAATTCCATAGGAGACAACGTGTAATTCCATATACTTTAGTAATCGTTCAGTTTTTGGTATCATTCTTTAACTCGGTTAGTTTACCTTGGCTAAATAATTGCTCTTGTATTTATTATGACGTTTAAAGGCTAATACCTTTGGGTATTAGCCATTATTATGAAGATTTGGATGTTTGGTATTTGTTTATCTTAATTTCTTGATTTATCGTTGTATGCTTGTTTATGTTTATCAACTTATATTTGTTTACGCGCTTTTGTATGTGACCTATCATTCAACTGGATCTAGTGAAGCGGACCAAGTAGATCTAGAGTCCGGGATAGCTCTCCATATAGTAATTTATACATCTACAATAATAGTTACACAAATATTGTCTTTCCAAGTATGTGTCTAAGATACGCTTAGGGCTTAACTAGTTAATTAGATATTGCTAATGGTTTATTGATCGTGTTGACTAGCAGGTGACCTACATAATTCAACAAGTAATGTTCTGATTCCATTGGATAGTTGTACAAGTGGACTACTAGTGTATAGATTGCCATTAAGCGGTAAGTGGGTAAAGTCTCTATGAGCTAGGGTTTAACAAGATCACCATTGCCTTGAATCCTAAGATAGATTATAATCAGCAAATAAGGATGCTTTATGTGGATGCTTTAATTGTGACAGAATTAATGTGTCTAGGTCTTAGGATGATGTAACACCTAAGTCTTAAGAATGATATGCCACCTCAAGAGAAGAAATCATTGCGCTTAATAAACAAACCAACGTTCTTATAGGATTAATATTGGTTAATACAGTTTTCTTATATAAGGTTCGACCGCTCTTTCATCTTTTGTTAATTAGCTTACATAGGTAATAGTGCGTTGAATTGATTGTAGTCACCAACCAAACTGTGCCAGTTTCTCAGGCTGAAAACCCTATTTTCCCGTTATAATTAGGATTTAGACTGACATAGGTTAACATAGGTTTAGAATAGAATTAACATAGATTAGATAACCAAGATATTAATTAAATTGATAGATTTAACCTCGCTTCAAGTGTTCGACACCCTACTTACCACGAAACTACTACCAATCGGGTACACTGCCTGTTAGAGTGTTGTTTTTGGTTTAGTCGGCAAAATATAAATTTAAAACTTAAATAATCTTAAATATACCATACAACGACTGCACATCAGAGGTACAACTGAATGTGCCAACAACAGACTTTAGTTGTATCTTCTTGATTTATATATGTAACTGAACCACCTGAGGTGATCAAACACATTATACCATCATAATAAACACCACAAAAATCACTATATCCATTATTCTCTCAGTTGAGCTACGTTTAGCCTTGTATGTCATTGAATTGCGAGCTATTTTCGTGTCTTTCCCGGTAAAGGTTACCACCCCATAAATAGACTCAGTGTCTCGAAGCTTCGAATCGCAAAAAAGAATTTGGAAAGGTGATATGGGATATGTAGAAGCCTCGCCCTCGTATCCAAGCTCTAAATTTCCAATAAAGCTATATATCCTTGAAGAACAATGTTAGTAGCTTTAAGATCACAGTTAACTTGAAGTTTCTCTGCAACTGATAATGTTCTTCATACTTCTTTGTCTCTTAGTTAGGACCTTCTCTTCATCAACGTAGGCCATACATTGGGACCATTTTTAGTACGGAGTAAAGAATCGTTCTCCCGTTTTTCTATTTTTTTGTATAGTGCCATACGACTCTTCCAAGAAACATACATAGATTTTTCCAACATAGGAGGATGGTTGTCCGCATCGGCAATGATCATGAATTCTGCTAAAGTTGTCATTTTGAATTGATTGACTAAATGAGAAAGATAACTTTTGATCGTTCAGTGATTAGAGGTGATGACATCATATAACGTCTATTTTATAGAATCATTTATCCCATGTTATTAACCCATTTTGTATAGTTATTGCAAAGAATTATTACTTAATCGTTTATAATTAAGAATTGTAGTAATTATGGGGTAATTGGTGAAAGATAGCAAAAGGCACACATTCTGGAGCTTAAATGAAGATATTTTGAAGATTACCATTCTTAAGACTAATACGCCGTATCCCTCAAGGAAGATATGGCGTATCCGTGCATGCACTCAACAAAGACCACAGAGGAATAAAGATCAATACGCCGCATCCAAAGAGAATCAATACACCGTATTCAAGATATGGAATCAATATAATATTCTGGAAGATATCAAGCGTGGTCCCTACTCTAAGAAATACCTTATACACGTATCCAACACTAGGATACTGCCGTATCCATTCCGACTTCCAGACCTTTATAATAGGAAATTCAAAAATGGTTTTAAGTGTGCTAAATCATATTCACGATACCTAAACACATAAAGTTAATTTTTCAGAGAGAAAAAGAGTTAGTAGAAGAGGTTCGTAGCAAACATTATCAATTCCTAGACTTTAGTAAGCGTTCCTGTTTTTGGGTATTATTTGTTAACTGGTTAGTTTACGTGGCTAAATAATTGCTCTTGTATTTATTATGACGTTTGAAGGCTAATACCTTCGGGTATTAGCTATTATTATAAAGATTTGAATGTTTTTGTTTATCTTGATTTCTTGATTTATCGTTGAGTGCTTGTTTATGTGTTTTTCATTTTTACTTGTTTACGTTACTTTGGTATGCGACCTCTTCATTCAACTGGAATCTAGTGAAAGCGGACAGACCAGACGTCTAGAGTTCGGGATAGCTCTCTATATCGTAATCTACACATCTAGATCATCGTTACAAAATTATTATCCTCTAAGTTGTTGCCTAGGATACATTCGGGCTTAACTAGTTATTGGATATTGCCAAGTTTATTTGATCGTGTTGACTGTAGGTGAACTAGATAATTTCATACAGTAACGTTCTGATTCCATTGGATGTTGGACAAATAGATACTAGTGTATATATTGCCAATAATTGGTAAGTAGGTAAATCCTTCTATGAGCTAGGGTTTAACAAAGGATCACCATTGCTTTAATCCTAAGATATATTATAAATCAGCAATTAAGGATGCTTTATGGAATGCTTTTATGGTGATAGAATTATTTAATGTCTAGGTTCTTTGGTTGATGTAATGCCTAAGTCTTAAGAATGATATGCCACATCGAGAGAAGAAATCATTGCACTAAATAAACAAACTAACGTTCTAATCGGATTAATAATGGTTAATACAGTTTTCTTATATAAGGTTCGACCGCTCTTTTATCTTTTGTTAATTTAGACTTGCGTTTGGTTAAAGTGCTGGAATTGATTATGGCAACCAAAACCGTGCCTGTCTTTCAGCTGAAAACCCCATTTTTCCATTAGAATTAGGATCTAGACAGACAGAGGTTTTTAGAATAGAAT
This sequence comes from Tanacetum coccineum, assembly GCA_026074375.1. Classification (NCBI taxonomy): domain Eukaryota; kingdom Viridiplantae; phylum Streptophyta; class Magnoliopsida; order Asterales; family Asteraceae; genus Tanacetum; species Tanacetum coccineum. Next base: position 6,403 of record BQNB010095355.1, read on the forward strand.
AGAATTTACATACATTAGATCACCAATTATTAAGTAATTGATAGATTGAACCTTTTGCTTCAAGTGTTTAACACCCTACTTACCACAAAAACTACTTACCGGATCGGGTTACACTGCCGGTTAAAGGTTGTTTTTTGTTTCGTCGGGCAAAATATAAATTTAAAACTTGATTATTTATATATTAACCCATGACAACGACAAAAACATCAAGAGGTTGTTTTGTGTTTAAAATGATGTATAGTTTAAGGATGAAGTAAGGAATTACAAGGAATTACAATTCTGGATAAAATCGGGAAAATGAAGTTAATTCTTTTACGGGTTATAAAATCACAAGAAAAACCGTTTCATTAATTACTAAGGGTAGTGGTATAATTCACCCAAGAGAATGGTATAATTCACCCAAGAAAATGGTATAATTCACCTAAGCAAATGGTATAATTCACCCAAGCAAATGGTATACTTATCCCAAGAAAATGGTATCCTTCTCCCAAGCAAATGGTATACTTCTCCTAAGCAAATGGTTTGCTTCTCCCAATGGAAAACTGGTATACTTCTCCTAAGCAAATGGTATACTTCTCCCAAGTAAATGGTATACTTTTCCTGATGGTATAGTTCGCCTAGGTGTATAATTCGCCTAGGTATACTTCTTCTGATGGTATAATTTGCCTAGATGTACAATTCGCCTATGTATACTTCACCTGATGGTATAATTCGTCTAGATGTATAATTCACCTAGATATACTTCACCTGATGGTCTAATTCTCCTAGATGTATAATTCGCCTAGTTATACTTCACCTTATGGTTTAATTCACCTAGGTGTTTAATTCTCCCATGTATAATTCACCCAAAGGAGTTCAAAACTCAAAAACTTCAAAACATTTAAAGACACACTTTTTGATGTTTTTACTCGATTTTTCTTGTACAGCTTACTATCCTAAGACAATTAGAACCCTAAAAATACAAACTTTATGGTTTTTTAACACAAAAAAATTTGAAATCAAGATTCTTGGTACAAAAAAAACTATTTGAACAAAAAAACTTAAAAAAATCACGTTTTTGAATTTTTTCAAAGGATTTTCTTGTACTTCTAACTTATACTAGGGTAAACTAAGAAGAAAGTTGAAAGCTTTATAGTTTTTGAACACACAAAAGATGAGTATCCTTTGTGAAATTTGTTACCAAGACACAAACCAAAAACCAAACAAAAACGCACACTAAACCTACACAATCACCCTATGGCTCTTGATACCAATTGTAGATTATGTAGATTATCTTACTACTTAACCAATCAACAAGACACTAGAGAGAGAAAGGAATGGGAAGAAGGTTTCTAGAGAGAGAAATGAAGAGAGTAATATTAGATTAAGAACTATGTGTGAAATGAATACAACCAACACCTTCTCCAAGCTATGTAGAGGATACTTATACCACTATAGGCCACGACTCACATGAGCTTTGTTGGCTTTCTATGGGCTTTGGCCTATTTACCTATTTAAGGTTCCAAAAAATAACTAAGACCTATGAGCTACATATTTTAGGTGTGACTAAGTCTTTTCTCGATTACTAACAGATGCAAACATATATTTGTTTATTGTTGGTTTACTTTTAAAGTTGTTTTTCAGTTACGCGATTTAATTAATGGCTACACGTAAAAGTAAACATGTAAAGGTTCAAATTAAATAGTTTTGAGTTTATTGACGATTAATGACCTAAAAAATATGGATTGGTATAATCTCCCGATGTTAAAAGAATTTCATCCCAAAATTTAGTTTGAGTTGCCTTTCAGAGTGGTGTTGACGAAGAGGTGCTGATACTTGTCGCGAAATTGATCTTCACGTTCCCATGTGAACTATGTACCTCTTCTAGAGTTCCATCAAACCTTGACAATGGGGATGTGGCTTTGCTTCAACCGCTTGACCTCTCGGTCTATAATTTCCATGGGCTCTTCAACAAAGTGAAGCTTGTCATCAACTTGGATCTCGTCCAACAGTTGTAACGAGCGTTCATCAACAAGCATTTCTTTAGATTGGAACCTGCAAGTGGAGTATGAACCTAGCTTAATCTGAGGACGTTCTAGTCGTATTTGCACACTTCTAACTTTTGTCTTATAACCTTGAAAGGTTCTAATATACATTGGGTTTAACTTTCCTCATTTTTCAAATGGATAAACCCCTTTCCATGGTGAAACCTTCACATGATTTATCCCCAACACTAAAATCTCGAGAGGTTTACGCCTAACATCGGCGTGCTCTTCTGACGATACAGTGCGACGGCTTGATTCTGCTTTTGATTTGAATGATTCTTCCCAGTTGTTTGTGGATTGATACTGGACAGTAAGTTGCTATCTCATAAATTTTTGCAATAAAATGGGTGATTGACACTTATGACCATGGAGTGCCTCAAAAGGCGCGGCTTTGATTCTAGAATGATAACTATTATTATAGGAGAACTTCACTAGCGGTAAATGCTTATCCCAACCATTACTGAAATCTATCACGTAAGCGCGTAAAAATATCTTCAAGGTTTGAATGGTTCTTTTGCTTTGTCCATCATTTACAAACGAATGTAGTAGTCATATCAACTGGTACCCTAAATCTTTTTGGCGCAATTGCTAAGAACAGGAGGTAAATTTGCTATCACGATCAGAGATGATAGACACTAGCACTCCATGCCTCGAGACCACTTCTTTCAAGTAGAGTCTCGTTAGTCTCTCCATCAAATCAGTTTCCTTCATCGGTAAAAAGTACGCAAATTTAATGAGACGATCAACACTCACCCAAATTGTATCATATCCACTTGATGTCTTGGGTAGCTTCGTGATAAAATCCATGGTGATCTTCTCCCACTTCCATTGGGGTATTTCTGGTAGTACCAATAAACCAGACGGTTCTTGATATTCAGCTTTAACCTTTGAATATGTTAGACACTTGCTAACATAGGTGGAGATTTTTGCTTTTATATTGGGCCACCAATACAATTTCTTCTAGTCATGGTATATCTTGTAAGATCTTGGATGAATAGAATACTTAGACTTATGCGACTCATTCATAATCAAATCCTTTAATCCTCCAAGATGTGGTAACCAACTTTGCTTCTTAATACAGAGAGTCCTATCAAGATGAGTCTCAAACTCTATGTTCATGCCACGAAGATTCTCTTCCTTGACATTCTCTTCCTTCATTGCCTCGGCTTGAGCATTTAAAATCTGAACTGGGAGGTTTAAACCAATAGTCATAACTAAGGCGTGCACTCATAGTGGCTTAATCCATTCTTTCTGGCTTAAAACATCTGCCACTACGTTCGCCTTCCCCGAGTGATAATGAATCTCACAGTCGTAAATACTAAGAAACTCTAACCATCGACGTTGCCTCATGCTTAACTCCTTATGATCAAGGATATGCTGCAAACTTTTATGATCGGTGAACACGGTACACTTAGTTCCATACAAGTATTCCTCCAAATCTTGAGAGCGGACACCTCCTAACTCTAGATCATGAGTTGTATAATTCCTCTCGTTGATCTTAAGTTGGTAGGATGCATAAGCTATCACTTTCTCCTTTTGCATCAATACGGAACCCAAACCTTTATGCGAAGCATCATAATAAACTACAAAGTTCTTAGTCCCTTCTGGCAATGCCAAAATAGGCGCACTATAAAAATTTTGCTTCAACAATTGGAATGCCTCTTCTTTGTCTCCCCATTCAACCTTCACACTCTTCTAAGTCAGCTTAGTTATAGGCCTGGCGATCTTTAAGAAACCTTCAATAAACCTTCAATAGTAACCGGCAAGACCTAAGAATTGGCAAATCTCCGTTGGAGTCTTAGGTGATGCCTAATCCTTGATGGAATCAATCTTATCAGGATCTACATGAATGCCTTGGCTATCAATCATGTGCCTAATAAATAGTACTTTTGGAATATGAAATTCACACTTTGAAAATTTTGCATACAATTCCTCCTTTTTAACTAATCCTAAAATTAACTTAAGGTCATCTTTATTCTCTTGCTTGCTCTTCGAGTAGATCAGGGTATCATCAACAAATACAATCACAAACTTTTCCAAGTATGGCTTACATACCCAGGTCATGAGGTCCATGAATACCGCCAGCGCGTTGGTCAAACCAAATGGCATAACTTGAAACTCATAATGTCCATAACAAGTCCTAAATGCAGTCTTCGGAATATCTTCTTCATGAAATATGAGTTGGTGATAACCAGACATTATGTCGATCTTCGAGTAGACACTCAATCATTTTAGTTAGTCAAACAAATCATTAATTCTTGGAAGCAGATAATGGTTCTTCACCGTCAGCTTATTCAGTTCTCTATAATTGATACACATTCGAAAGGATCCATCCTTCTTTTTGAAGAACAAATCCAGAACTCCCCAAGGTGAGGAACTTGGTCTTATGAATCACTTATCAGAAATCTCTTGCAATTGATCAAACAACTCTTTTATCTTTGAAGGAGCTAATCTATAAGGCCCCCGTGCTACAGGTGCAGCACCGGGTACAAAGTCAATTTAGAAATCCACTTGTCGGGTTGGTGGAAGTCCAGGCAAGTCTTTTTTGGAAGTGACTTATGGGAAATCCCACATAGTAGGCACCTTCTCAAGTCGCTTCTACTCCGACTTGTCCTTCGGCTTCTTCTCGGTGATGTGTGCCAAAAAGACATGACATATGATCTGTAAATATTTCTATGTCTTGGGACACGATATAATATTTAATCTGGATTCACTTCTACATCACTCCTATCACCACGAACAATCAATATTTCATCTCCATAGGGGATACTAACAATCTTTTCATCGCAAACGATCACGACATGATACTTTGATAACCAATCCATACCAACAATAACGTCAAAACTACCAAGCTCTACATGTTGAATGGGTGATTTAGCAAGTTTAAAGTGCAACCTCGAATTATGGTATCGACTCCTATTATTTTTCCATCAGCTAGCTCAATGTCATACTTATTGTCTAATGCAGATGGGGCGATATAAAATAAGGAACTAAAGACAGTCGACACAAAACTCCTATCGAAACTAGTAACAGATAAGATAGAAGTATAACAGTTATTAAGGAGAAATGTACGCGTGACAACATTGGGGTCTTGAATGGCATCTCCTCCTCCTAAAGCATACACCCTTCCCTAGGCTTCACCACTTCCAGTTGCATGCCTACGGCTTGATTCTTTAGTTTGGGCAATCTCTTTATAGTTGCCCCCTGCTTACCACTTCATAACACGTAATTGTGTTTCTTTGATTTGCCACAGGGGCTCTTTGATCAGCTGCAGCAGTGGGACTCCTATAATCCCGAGCCATATGGCCAACCTTCTTGCAATTTGTACACTTTATAGTGCACTGTCGATTATGATGCAATTTGCATCGGTTGCATAGAGGTAGTTTACCAGCATAACCACTCTTTTCGCCAGGCCCAGCAGTGTAGGCCCTTGCTACGTTCTCCATTTTGTAAGGTGGTTGTTGAACATGGTTATCACTTAGATTGTTGATGAGGTGTCATTTTATATACTTTTTCGGGGTCGTTTAACCCCAAAAATCATGCATTTATGCCCAAAATAGGTACTTAATCGTTCCTTTTTAGGTATTTCACATTTGGAAGGCATTTAGAAGAATTACACGTGACTTGGGCTCATTTGGAGAAGAAACGAACAAGACTACGGACCTACACCAACGTCTATCAAGAATGTCTCTATAGTGGTTGGAGACGCTTCACAAATAATCGTGACGCCGCTCACACGAAGTCAAGACGTGCGTTACCATATCTCACGCGGCGTTACAATACTATGAACCCAAGTCCAATATCATAAGAGTATTTCTATTATGATGGCGTCTCACGATTTATAAACGCGATGCCGTCACAACGTTTTTCCTATATATACAAACCCGAATTTAAGGTTTTGAGTGTGTAACTTTAGAGTAAAAAGAAGGTAGGGACAAACCCCTTAGTTTGTTTAAGCATTCTAGTAAGACACAAATTTTAGGGCCTAAAAACCTATTGTACCTTTCTAATTCTTGTTTTTTTATCAAAGCGTAAGGTTTACTTTAATGATTCAATATATCATGTGTTGTTTGATTTATTGTTCTTGCTTGTATCTTTAACATGCTTGGCTCAACCTCCTATGTGTTTTACTTATGATTGTTGAAACTAGAAATGTAGTCTTAGTGGTGTTGCTTCTTGTGATGGATGTGCATGTTAGGTCTTAGAAAATTAACTTTTGTCTGCATCGCTATTGATATGTCTAGGGAAACGTGATTGTGAGAAAGGATACCATTAGGTAATAGTCTTCATACTATCTTGCCCCCTAATATGGTTGATCCACTCTTAATATATTTCACATGCACTTAGTGTACTCCTAGGGGCCGTGTAACAGTCTTCATACTACCTTGCATGTGCATTGATCTAGCGGCATACTAAGTAGACGGCGGGTTTGTGTAATTCGTTCACGCTTTAGGAAATAGTTACACAGGTCATCACAAGTGTGACAAGGCAACAACACTAGGAAAAGCAATATAGGGAGTAATACATGATTAAATAAACACAGTCTTTTATCTTATTGTTATCACCAGTAGCTTATGTTACTTTTAGTTTCAAACAGCTATAAACCCAAACCTCTCTCCAATTTATGATTTACTTGCTTTTCCTAAAATACAAAATTACAAAAATACTTCTTCTCCAACCCGTATAATTTATTAGACCGTTGATCAAGCCTTCCCACCTATTTCCTCGAGCGTTGTGAACGATTAAACAAACCTCTGAGTCTTGCCTATACTATATAACAAACGATTAGGTGCCCACTCTAGGAGTTGTAAACTTCTCGTTGTAGAAGTCTACGACGACAGCACATTAACTTTTGTGGCGCCGCCGCTGGGGAATAGCTAGGGATTGGATTATAGTTTAGGTAGTTTACTTGTTTAATCACCTTTCAAGTAAGATTTAATTTCCTCATATTAGCTTTCTCATAGTCTATCTTTTCCTTGTGTGTTTGTTCGTAATTTTCATTGACTATTCCATTCTCCATCATGAAGAACGTGAATCCACCACCTACTCGTCCTCTCCTACCAGCTGCGACGCGCACGATTTAACAAAGAGCTCCAAGAGCTACAAAAAATTTCAGCCTTTATTGACTCTCGCCTGGAGAGTATTGAGCAATTCCTCAATCGCTTCGCCGAACAACCCAATGAGACCAGTATAAATGACCCTGAACCCGATAATGGATCAGTAGATACACCTCTTGTCTCTCCTTTCTCTCACACCGACAATGACTCGGATGATGAGGAAGTTCTTAATGAGTTATGTGAGTATGAAAACACAGGAACACTACGTTGAGAAAGAATAATCAATAGTTTTGACGGGGATGATCTTACATTTGAATATATGATAGGCTTCAGGAAATTCACTGCCTATCTCGACCCTATTCTGCCAATGAATATTATCTCACGTAAAGCTTATAATACAATAATGTTAGATAGACTAGAGGGGGCGGGAAAGAACCTAATTTCCATTGTTAGGGATGTCTACGTATTTGTAGGAAGTTTCACCTATGTCACGGATTTTGTTGTGTTAAAAGACATAGGAGAATTTTTTATGAGCGACATGGCTGAGGTCTTGATGGGCAGACCCTTTAGAAAAATCACTAAGCTCAAATATGACGTCGCTAAGGGATTAGTCTTATTTACCAAGATCTTTGACACATACACATATAGGATGCCACGTACAATACCTAGGCTCAAGAACTTCAACTGGAGTAAAGTTCCACCATTGTTAGAGCTTAGCCAAAACGATTTGATGAACGGAATTAGGTACTCTTATGAAAAGAACAATTATGTATCAAAAATGCTTAAACTAGGCCTAAAATACTCAAGTGGATGGATAGTATTAAGGAATGGCCCCTTCGTGGACTCTAGTGGGTGAGCATTCTATGAAACAACGTAAGGACGTATGACCTTCAAGTCTACGTACAAGATGTTAATAAGAAAAGGCGTTCTGGGTCAAATCCCAATTTACCTTTCTCGTCACATTAGGGTGTCTTGTGTGTTTAATTCTTCATTGTTTGTTTTATTATGTTTTGAATATCTTATAATCATGCTTTGTTTGTCTTTAACTTCTCTTAATTTCAATCAAAGGTATTTTGCAAACAATAAGTATAGGGAAATTTATCCGGCATTTGAGCCAAATTCAAACATGTTAAATGAATTGTTTAGATTAATTCGCGTCAGTTTCGAGTCATATGATTGAATTGTTAAATCTCAAGTTTTATGCAACCATTTATACAGGAATTAACTTATGGAATCAAGTGCAGGAATTTTTTCATCAAAAACAAAAATTTCGTTTTCACAGAGTATGGAGACGGCATCACGATTAACATGCGACGCCATCACCACGACACCTGTGACGGGGTCACCACAACCCTGATGCCTTCAAACGCCTAGGTCTAGAAAACTTAAAGTTTTTAATTATTTTTGAAAATACACTTGCGAACATTTAATTAATGTCTTTTCTGTTTTTAACCATACAAAACCTAATGAGTGTAAAATACTTTCATACCTATCTATCGGGGTCGAACCCTAAATTCATATTGTATATTTGGTAAATTGCACATTTTATGCTTGGTATAGTTGTCTCTATCTTTGATTACAAGTTATATTTGATGAGAAGAAGCTTGGAAGTTCTTAGGAAGTTTCATTGGATGATTTTCGAAGGACGATTTAACCAGTTATCGCATGTTTCTTCTCCATTATTGACCAAACCAGAGGAGTACTAGTTTCTTTTCCTTGTTTTCTTTTCCCCTTACTGTTTTTCGAGTATTCTAGAAAAACATTGGGGCATGTTCAACTTAAGTGTATGGGGGAAATAAGCCTTAGAAACTCATCTTTCATTTGTCATTTGTTTTGTCCTTAAAAAGATGGGTAATATATCAAAACATAGCATAAAAGGGTGATTTTTACCAAAATTTAAATTTTTTTACGACACACACTAACAAAAACTGAGTATTACTAGCGTTCCATGGATAGGAATTTATATGACTAGCACAAAAACCCTCAAAATTCCACCCCCACAATGTGAGGTTCGCCCTTAGATATTATACCTTTAGCTTATTCGAGTTAAGGAGTGAGCAATCATGTGTGTCTATTCCATCGTTACGGTATGATTTTACATTTTGGTTTTTCCTTTGTGTGTGCGTGGTTTTGTCGCCTTTTCTGGAACATTAGTATCGGTTGTTTTAGGATTATAAGAGTGTACCGGTAGCATATTAAATTCTCGCATATTAGGAGTGTCTTGTGTGTTTTAATTCTTCATAGTTTGTTTTATTATGTTTGAACTATCTTGTAATCATGCTTTGTTTGTCTTTATCTTCGTCTTAATTTCAATCAGAGGTATTTTGTAAACAATAAGTGTAGGGGAATTTATCCGGCTTTTGAGCCAAATTCAAACATGTTAAATGAATTGTTTAGATTAATTCGCGTCAGTTTCGAGTCATATGATTGAATTGTTAAATCTCAAGTTTTATGCAACCATTTATACAGGAATTAACTTATGGAATCAAGTGTAGGAATTTTTTCATCAAAAACAAAAATGTCGTTTTCACAGACTATAGAGACGGCATCATGATTAACACGTGACGCCGTCACCACGACACCTGTGACGGGGTCACCACAACCCTGATGCCTTCAAACGCCTAGGTCCAGAAAACTTAAAGTTTTTAATTATTTTTGAAAATACAACTTGCGCAACATTTAATATATGTCTTCTTCTGTTTTAAACCTGCAAAACCTAATAAGTTTAACAATTCTTTCATCCTATCTATCGAGTCGAACCCTAAATTCATATTGTATATTGATAAATTGCACATTTTATGCTTGGTATAGTTGTCTCTATCTTTGATTACAGGTTATATTTGATGAGAAGAAGCTTGGAAGTTCTTAGGAAGTTTCATTAGATGATTTTTGAAGGACAATTTAACCAGTTATCGCATGTTTCTTCTCCATTATTGACCAAACCAGAGGAGTACTAGTTTCTTTTCCTTGTTTTCTTTTCCCTTTACTCGTTTTTACGGGTACTTCTAGAGAACATTGGGGACAATGTTCAACTTAAGTGTATGGGGGAAATAAGCCTTAGAAACAATTCTTTCATTTGTCATTTGTTTTGTCCTTAAAAAGATGGGTAATATATCAAAACATAGCATAAAAGGGTGATTTTTACCAAAATTTAAATTTTTTTACGACACACACCAACAAAAACTGAGTATTACTAGCGTCCCATGGATAGGAATTTATATGACTAGCACAAAAACCCTCAAAATTCCACCCCCACAATGTGAGGTTCGCCCTTAGATATTATACCTTTAGCTTATTCGAGTTAAGGAGTGAGCAATCATGTTGATGCATCCCGAGACCGCATGTAAGTATTAGGATTTGCTAGATAAGAGGCACTAGGATTAACCCATGTTTTAAACCTGTAATTGTTATTATGGTCACATCGACTATATAACTATCCCACATCCTTGCCATGCACTCATTTTTAGTGCAGAATACCCCTAATACAACCCTCTGAGCCTATCCTTTTTCATGGTTCTTGTAATTTTCTGATTAAGCCGGACTATTAATGAAGAGCATTGTCAACCCATAAATCAATCATTATACCTAAATCACCTTAGCCTACCTTGTATGTACTCGCTTTTAGTACATTATTTTTTTAACCCAATTTAATTTTTTGAGTACACAGTTGCTAAGTTCTTATCCTTGTAAATACTATTTTGGGGTGATTGGGATTCATGGTAGTGATCATCTTATGAAGAATTGGGGAAGAAGCAATTTATTACCCCCAATAGAGCTCAATAAGCTCTATGTTATTTTGATCCAACTCAAATCGGGTCATTAGTTAGATTGTAAATGATCGAGTATGTAAAATTTCAAGTGTAGGGTGTATCTATAAACCCCCATGATGTATTATATGTTTAAGCAATGGCAAGGCAAAAGTGTACAAAAAAATAAGAAAAAGAAAATAAAAGAATCGACAAAATGTATATAAAAAAGTGAAGAAAAAAATTGTACGGGCTGCCATTTGCTTATGTCTATGTTTATATTAGAGTCAAGAAAAGAAAAAGAAAGAGATTGGTATAGAGTTTTGTAGAGTTTATATATTTTGTCTGAGTCTTTGGCTTATCAACCAAACCAACGTGTATTCTTATAAATAATTAGCTAACCCTTCCACTCCAAATTCAACCAAAGTCACCACCCAAATGTATCCCATCTATTTCTGTTTCCATTAATGTTATCTTACACCTATACCCTACAACCCTTTAAAAGACCTCTTTGATAGTAATGAATAATGCTAGCGCCTAACGGTGGAGGTTTGATCCTTTACCAAGCCTATGATAATTTATATGCTATAATAGGTAATGAGTGTTGATTTTCTGTTTCCCCATTATGTTATAATTTATTATACAACCAAGAGAAAGAGAGAATCCTAAACACATATATGAGGTACTAGTATATACTTTATGTGCTTTTAATTACAAGGTCTAGAAGGCTGTGTTGTAAAATACTTTTAAAGAGTAGGTTAAGTGACCCTCATATTGTTATTGTCTATGTAGAAAAGTCCATTTGCTTGAGGATAAGCAAATCGCAAGTGTATGGGTATTTGATGAGGTGTCATTTTATATACTATTTCGGGGTCATTCAACCCCTTAAATCATGCTAATATGCCCAGATTATGTGCTTAATCGTGACTTGGGCTCATTTGGAGAAGAAACAGACAAGACTACCACTCTACACCTAGAACCATGAAGAATTATTTACTCAGAGCTTGGAGACGGCGTCGCAACCATAAAGCGACGGTGTCATGACATTCATGGTGACGGCGTCAGAGATTCAGCGACGGCGTCAGGACGTAGCCGACTTAAAGTGTATCTAGAAACATCTACTTGGCGACGGCATCAAATGTACAAAGAGACGTTGTCGCAGCGATATCTTTATAAATATAAAATCAATTTTAGGGTTTCAAGAGTGTAACTTTGTATAACTTTAGGGAGACGAACCCTAGCCTTTGTAGCAGCTTCATAGGTCATTTTTAGGGCCTCAAAACCCTATTGTACTACCTTGGATTGATGTTTTAATTCAAGTAAGGTTATTTATCATTCATCATTCAATATGTCTATGTGTTGTGTGATTGATTTATCTTCTTGCTTTCTCTTTCTTTATCTTTAACATGCTTGTCAAAACCTCCTATTGTGTGTATTTATGATTGTATGAAACCTAGAATGTAGATCTTAGTGGTGTTGCTTCTTGTGATGGATGTGCACGTTTTAGTCTTAGAAAACCAGCTTTTGTCTGATTGCTTTGAGATGGTCTAGGGAAACGTGATTGTGTAGAAAGGATACCATCGGGTAATAGTCTTCATACTACCTTGCCCCCTAATATGGTTGATCCACTCTTAATATATTTCACATGCACTTAGTGTACTCCTAGGGGCCGTGTAATAGTCTTCATACTACCTTGCATGTGCATTGCTCTAGCGGCATACTAAGTAGACGGCGGGTTTGTGTAATTCGTTCATGCTTTAGGAAATAGTTACACAGATCATCACAAGTGTGACAAGGCAACAACACTAGGAGAAGCAATCTAGGGAGTAATACATGATTAAATAAACACAGTCTTTTATCTTATTGTTATCACCAGTAGCTTAGTTAATATTTAGTTTAAACAGCTAAAACCAAACCTCTCTCCAATTATATGATGTACTTGCTTTCCATAAAATACAAAAATAATCTTCTCTCAACCCTTAGAATTCTGTTAGACCGTGATCAAGCCTTCCCAACCTATTCCTCAAGTGAACGATAAACAACCTCGAGTCTTGCCTATACTACATACAACGATTTAGTGTGCACTGCTTAGGGCTGTTGTAAAACTTCTCGTGTAGAAGTCCTACGATGACCGCACATCAGTTTTTCTCCAGCATTCTCTTGTTCTCAATCTGCATTGCAGCATAAGCATGAACTTTCTGATCCATTAGGTTGTTTGCCAACTTGACAGCATCTTGCAATCTCACCGGTCCAGCAAAGGTCACATTCCCTTGAATGCTATTAAGAAGACCCCAAATATACCTTTCCACCTTGTCCTCCTCCTCAAGAACCATTCTTGGGCACAAAAAGCTAATTCTTGAAAACATTATGTATAACCCACAACATCGGTGCCCTTCACCGTCAAATTCCACAACTCACTTTCTAATTTTTGGATCTCATTTCTAAGGCAGTAAGCTTTAGTTATCATTTTCATCGAATCCTTCCATGACATCTCATAGGCTGCATCATGTCCAGCGGTCCTAACATGGGAGTTCCACCATGTTAGAGTACGATTCAACAAGGTATAAGTGGCATACTTCACTTGACATTCGACAGCACAGTTAATGATAGGGAACATAAATTCCATCTTCTCAAACCATAGGGCTAACCCTACAGCCCCTTCTGTACCCTTAAAATTAAGAGGTTGATAGTTAAGGAATTCCTTGTACGTGCACCCCCGAACAGTATGCACGATCCTTCTGCTACCACTTCTGCCATCAAATTGGCTTCCACTTTATTACCATTCCTGGTGTTTTGATTAGTCTTGTGAGTTGTAATATAAATATTAAGGTGATAATCAATTTTTGGCGCCGCTGCCGAGGAGGTGTGTGCGATTATGAAGTTTACATTTGAAGATTAGTGTTTGAAGACCCTTCCCTGTGAAGTTATCGCTTTCATTTGTGAATATTTTCTTCTATTATCAAGTAATAAAAAATTCCAAAAAAATTGAAAAACAACAAAATCAAACATTGTGTCACTTGTGAATTCGACTCACCTTTAGATTATAAACTATAAGGGAGGTATAAGGAGGGTTGATCCGGTGAACTTCGACCCGAAAGGAGAATGTTTTTAAAACGCTTCGCGCTTACCCGCTCCTCCGCTTCTTTGTGCGTTTTCTAAAGAGCTACCGTACACTTGTTCGATTTTTGGTTACCAAAAATATGTTTTCTTATGTATTTTGCTATAAATAATCTTCTCTATCCTCTTATTTGTTTAATTCTTATCTTCTTTACCCTCATATTCATTTAATTCTTCGACATGTCTTCGTATAACCAGCCCTAGTACGAGATGTATTCTTGTGAGTTTTGTGGAAACGATGCTCATTATGGTTACGATTGTCCAATTCAAGTCTCGTTTATCTACAATCAGGACCTGTGTTTTAATCAAAACTTTGATAATTTTCTACAAACTTCACTAAGTTTCCCACAACAATTTCTTTGTTATGAGAACTGCGAGGGTCCTCATGAGACTTTTCAGTGTCAACCGATGAACCAAAATTTCTATAATTCTAATTCTTCCGATTTTGACCAATTCCAACCCCCATAGTATTCCGACGTTCATCAACCTCCTGAAGAGATAAGTATCGAAGAATTAAAAACAATGATGCAATCCTATTGTGAAATAATGAGTCAACGACGTGAGCAGGAGGCTATTCTTTTACAAGATGAGGAAAAACAAGAATTGTTAGCTGAAGAACATGCAGCTTCTCCTTCGAGCCTTTCACCCGTCTCATATTTTATCATGCTGAATTGAAAATATTAGCACTCCGTCTACTACTTATACTATTCATTTGACCGAAAGTGCTACTATTATTACTAATCCTTCCGAGCTTACGTGACGTATCTATCATAATCACGACATTTTCTATGATGGTGATGATAACGAGGAACTTTTTCCAGATGAAGTTAAAAGAATTCAACAAATTCTTGAAAGGACTTCGTTTGATGCAATCACACCTGACTTTCCGATTACGGACTCTCTAAGTATGGGGGATGAGCATCTTAGCACTATTTTGAAAACGGAATTCGAAAGAATATAAAGTTAAGTGTTGAGTACCGTGTCCAACCGGAAGTGAGTCCGAGGATTTATCCAAGGATCTATCTGATATTGAAAGTGAGTGTGATGTGCCCGTTTGTGATAATTTTACAACTTTCTTTAATCCTCTCTTTGATGTTGACAACGATTTTTACTCTAGTGATGACAAGTCATTTTCTAATGATGACGTTCCGAAAGGAAATTTCAAATTTTTTTCAAACCCTCTTTCTGATGAAGAAATCATTTCTACTAAGATAGATCCGCATCACTTTAATGCAGAGTCTGATCTTATAGAATCCTTGCTTAATCGAGACATTTCGATAGTTTCTTCTCCTAAGTTTGATTCTCTTCTCGAGGAGTTCTCCGGTGAACTCGCTCATATTGATTTAATTCCATCGGGAATTAATGAAGCCGACTTTGATCCTGAGGAAGAAATTCGTCTGTTGAGAAATTGTTGTATGATAATTCATATCCTCGACCTCCGAAAGAATTTAATTCTGGAAATTATGATGCTATAATCGAATCTTTCTCTCCATCTCCTATCCCCGTTGAGGATAGTGACTCTCTTGTGGAGGATATCGATTTATTTCTTACTCCGGATGACTCTATGCCACCAGGCATTGAGAATGATAACTATGACTCTGAAGGGGATATCATTTTCCTTGAAAAATTGCTTAGAATGATTCCCATTTCATTCATGAAAATGAGTCAATTCTTATTTCGACCTTTTTTGTTTTTTTTTTTATTTTTTTTTTTTTTTTTTTGTTTTTTGAGTCCAAATCATCCCCTCGTCCTCTTACAAAACCACCGGATGATGATGAAATTGAGCCCGATACGGGACTTTTGAATGCCAAAGTGGGGGGTGATATTGCTAAACATTATGTTTTATGTGCCTAATGTTTTAACCACCCCACCCACCCTTTCTCCTCATCTCTTATCTCATCGGGGCTTTAAAGCTTTCCAGCTCATTTTTGATTTTTATGAAAGCCCGATGATGACTTATGGAGGGAACATTCCTATCTTGGATGTCCCGTATCTCCATTTCTATCCTCCTTGACCAACTCAAGTATGGGGGATCGAGTCAGGCTCAAGACTCGGTTAACAAAAATAAGCGCTTCGTGGGTGGCAACCCATGCTTATCCTAATATATTTATAATAATAGTAATGAATAAATGTGTTGTGAGGAGGCTCGCCTCTTCCTTTCTCGTGTTTTGTGGTTTGTGATGTTTGTCCAGGATTGCCCCAGATTATGAAGCCTCTCGTGCTCGTGGTTTTGTCCTTCGTTCACTCGAGCTTCAATCCTTAGCATGATTATGGGAATCCAATATCCAATCTTATCGACTAACGTTTATCTTTGAGCACACTTAATAAACGACTTTAGATTTACGTAGAGACCCTTCTTAAAACATTGAGGACAATATTCAGTTCTAGTATGGGGGGATCTATTGATTTGATTGTGCCTGCAGTCGTTATTTTCACGTAATACCATTTTTGCCACCAAAATACCAAAAAAATGAAAAAATTTAAAAATTTTCAAAAATAAAATAAGTGTTTTATCACAATTTTTGACTTTCCTGCTGGGTAGAATAAGAATAAATTTTGACTCGATCGAGCGTGTTGAGCTCTAGCTTGTCCCTTAACTTTTAGACTAAGCATTCGCGGATCTTTTTATTAAAGATTTTAAATTTGCGAAGAACGAGAAATGATAGAGTTAATTATGAGTTAGATGCTAAGCAAGGATTAGTTGAAAATCTTAAGAGCTCATAAGCGTAGTTTGTGGCTTTTTCTCCCATAAGCTTCTAACCGGACTAATAATACGTGCTCTTTTCGAAAATTTAACTTAAATCAACGATTTTTGAAGTATAGTCGATAACAATAATTTTTTAGTCTTAGTTCAAATTTATACTTAAATTTTCTAAAAAGAAATTTTCTCTATATCGTGGTAATATAAAGTGTTTATATATATATATATTGTCGAGGTAATAATAATAATAATAAAAACTGTGGGCTAATAAAAGTTTAATGCATCTAGCAGGCTCACAACCAATGTTGCAGTCTTCTAAATAAGGCACATAGTAATTATCCGAGACTGATAAAAGTTTGTTGCATCTTGCCGGCTCACAACCGATGTTGCAGCCTTCTAAAAGGTCGAGGATTTCCTTAGTTTAAAGGATGTATAATTATATTAAGTGTAATAAATGTGATCTAATAAATATAGGGAAAATCTCTTTTTCTTAAATTTAAATATGCTTTTGAACTAAGACTAATTTGCTTTAAGTTGTGGTTTTTCTAAATAAATTGTTTGTTTAACGGGAAACCTAAGAGTTTTTGAAACCGAAGGTCCGTGAGTTCCGATACTATTCTCTGTGGGGTGTCAAAAGCCTGGTCACCTAAGCCGGTCTCGGCTGGGATGTGCCGAGAAGAAAGTCGCTACATGGAATGATCTCGCCTTCAAAATCATAATTCTTGGGTGGAACGTGAAGCATAGAAATATTGCAATTTTCTTAAAAAGTTTGATCTATGGTTGAAATTCGAAATAAGCACATTCACCTAAGATATAATAATTGTCGGGAGTGAAAAGTTTCACAAGTTACAAGTATGAGTAGTGTTAGCATCTTAACTTATATTTAACGGTGATTTCGTTTTTAAGCTTGGTTTGGGACAAGTGAAAAATCGGGGACGATGAATTTATCTTTTTGGGCATTTTAGGATTGAAGTGCTTCTTATTCCGTGACCCTAAAAGTTATGAAAATAATGAAAGTCCAAACATTCTAGTTAGTTGCTTAAAAAGAAAAATAAAAAAAATGAGAAAAAGGGAAAAATACAAAAATATGTGTGGTAATAAGTGTAAATATTTAAAAATGGTCAAAACGGGGCTTTTCAAAACTAATTATTCTTTAATTCCCTTTGATGAACACTTAGCTACTTTTCGAGGTAATTAGTCGAGGGGGATTGAGATTCTTAGTTTTCTAAAGTGTTTACTTATAGCATTGAGTGAGGACACGACAATAGTTTAGTATGTGGATAATATCAATTATAATATAAATATATATAAGGATAATATCAATTATAGTAAGATAAGTATTTCGTAAGGTTTTATAGAAGGGATTACTTTTGACCAAAGTAAAACCCAAAAAAAACTTTCTCGGGTCGTTTCCCGACGAGGCGTGAATTGAGAATCGAGGTTAAGTTCGTGATCGCGTGATTGAATATTTTTAAGATTTTTATTTGGTTTCCTATTTCTACAAATATAAATGCAAAACTTGAAAAGGCAAGAAACAAGTAAATCAAAATTTAACCCTAAAAATGTTTTTTTATAAATCCTAAATGACAAAATAATTTTAGAAAAAAGAATTATATTTTTTTGACTTTTATTTTATTAATTATGAATTAAAAACAGTTTTAATCTAAAAAATGCATAAAAAATAGTAAACTAAATTATAAAAATCTGAAAAATTCATGAAAAGTACTTTGAACAAATCTAAACTTAAGAAAAATAAAATGGGAAAATAAGCTGAAACAAATAAGCAGTTAAAAAGCAAATAAGCAAATAAGCTTAAAACTAAAAAGTGACTATATAATTTAAATGATGCAATGTAATAAACGAAAAAGACCCCAGGGCAGTTGGCATTGAGAGTGTGTGTTGAGGTGTTGGTGCTATGAAGGAGAGGTCACAGGTTCGACCCCTGTGGCCTCTCTTTTTGAAAAAAAACATTTTTTAAATTTCTTTTTGCAAAAAGCTAAAGTTAAGACAAAAATAAGCGACTTTAATAAAAGAAATTTTTGACAAAACTCAAAATTAAGCTAGAAAAAGCTTATTGAAAATGACAGTTTAAGCTAAATCTTACTAAAAGACCATAGCTTAAAACTGTTTTGATTTTTAAGACTCAAATAAGCAAAAGAGAGCTAATAAGCAATTATGAAAAGGTTTAATCAAACAAAATAAGCTGAAAAGCCCTTATAAGCTGAAATGAAACTTAACTTTAAACAACAGTTTTAAAGGAAAAATGACAAACTTTAAGCTAAGTTTAAGACTCAATAAGCACTTAGAAATAAGAAAAAGCTAAAAACAGATGAAGTTTAGCATACAAAGAGCAGATTAAAACAAAAATTAAGAAAATTGATTTTGAAATAAGCTAGAAAAAAGTAAATAAAAAAACTGACAGATTACTAACTAAACTATTTTTGGTTTAACTTAAAAGTCTAAAAGGCAATTAGCAACCCTGTTTTTAAGCTAGTATAAGCTATTGTGAAAACTTAAAAAGTGAAAACAGATGAAGCTTGATATGTAAAGAGCTTAAGACAAAAATTTAACAATTGCAGACCTAATTTGAAGCAAGTATAAGCTATTGTGAAAGCTTGAAAAGTGAAAACAGATGAAGCTTGATATATAAAGAGCTTATTTTATTAATATCAGACTTTAAATCAAACTTAATCTACTCTAATTAAGCTAATGAAAGCTGACTTTTAAAACTTTGAAGACACTAAAACAGTCTTAGACTTAAAGCCAAAATGAAAATTGCACTCTTTACTTATCTTACTTCTACTGCATAAATGACTCAAAACTAGCAAGGAAATGACACAAAA
>BQNB010095356.1:0-21727 GCA_026074375.1 Tanacetum coccineum
TAAAAGCAAACGCGTAAAACTCTAAAAATAAATAATGGAATTTATTAAAGTCGTAAATAACCTAAAAATGAGAAATGTTACATACAACACTTGAAGGCTCAGATCAAAAAGCTTAAGAAGCAAGCTAAACCTGTAATCAAACATCACAGAGCGTGGATGCAAAGTATCTGCTTTAAGCAAAGATTGGCAAGAAAGAGATCCTCAAAGAAACAATGGGTACACAAAGAGTATGTATCCAAACAGGGGAGGAAGTTTGCTAAAGGTGAATCTTTAGTCCAAGGAAATCCTCTATTTGATGAGATTCCTGAAGATACAGTTGATCATATGGAAATAGAGAATTCCCAGGATGAGGGGAGGACAAGAGAAATAGTAGATGAAGACAAGGAGATTGATGAAAATATACTTAGTACTGAAGATGTAGTTAGTACTGACAAGGAGAAAGTTAGTACTGACAGACCAATAGTTAGTACTGACGGATCCAAAGTTAGTACTGACAGGCAAATTGAAGGTACCGATGAACAAATTGAAGGTACTGAAGAGCAAATTGAAAGTACTGATGGGCAAAGAAAAGGTACTGAAGATCATACTGAAGAAGGAAGTGCTACTCAAGCCACTCAAACACCTACTTCTACAATCTTTGGAGATGATGAAACAATAGCTAAGGTTCTTCTCAACATGAGTCAAGCCAAGGCAGTTTCTAGAGAAAAGGAGAAAGGTGTAGAGTTGAAGGATATTGAAGAAGCTGACAGACCTAGACCTACCTCTACAAGATCACTTCTCACATTAAAGCCTCTTCCAAAGATTGATCCAAAAGACAAAGGAAAGAAGAAAATTGAAGAGGAGGATGAATCTGATGGTATTCCTGAAGCTGAGAAGAAGTTTAAACAGCTTGAAAGTGATGAAGAGATGGCTAGGAAAATACAAGAAGAGTGGGAAGGTGAAGAGGAAAGAAACAGAATAGCTGAAGAAAAAGCTGCCAATGAAGCTCTCATAAGAAATTTTGATGATATAAAGGCAAGGATTGAGGCAGACAGACTTCTTGCTGAGAAGCTTCAAGAACAAGAAAGAGAGCAATTTACAATAGAAGAAAGAGCAAAGTTCCTTCATGACACAATTGCTGCTCAAAGAAGATTCCTTGCTCAGCAAAGATCAGAAGCTATCAGAAACAGACCACCAACCAAGAATCAACTGAGAAATCAAATGATGACCTACTTGAAGCATGTAGGAAACTTCAAGCATGCTGAATTGAAAATCAAGAAGTTTGAGGAAGTACAAGCTTTGTATGAGAAGATTAAGAGGTCAGATGAAGATTTTATCTCTATTGTGGGTTCTGCTGAAGATGAAAGATTGGGATTAAAAAGATGTAATGAGAAAAGAGTTGATTCTTCAATGAATGAAATGATCAAGGAGGAGAGTAAAGCAGAAGTTCAGGAGGAAAGCAAAGAAGAAGAAAGTAAGAGAAAGAGAAAACTTGGTACAAGGAAAAAGATGAAGTCAAGAAAAAGAAGATATATTCAAAACACTTCTGAAGATGATACTGAGAAAGAGAATGATGAGTTGAGGTTACACCTAACTATAGTTCCAGATGAAGAAAAGGAAGTAAGATATTAAATGCTGACAGAAGTAATCCTATCAAAGAATGAAAAGACAGAGTGTCTTGAAACTAAACCCAAACCTGATCAAACTGAAACAAGTGAAGAGATTAATCAAAATGTGGTGATTAGAAGTAATGGACAGAAGAGATACTTTAGTACTTTGATGAGAGTATTGTCCATATTTGATAGAGAGGATTTGAATGCTGTATATCAACTTGTTATGGACAAATACAAAGATGAGACACCTGAAGGCTTTGACAGAGTACTTTTATAACACCCGGTGTTTTCAAGTCATTGACGTCGTCAATAAATCTACTATTTATTTTTAGTGTTTTACGTCGGGTTGCTTTGTGATTTCATGATTAAGGTTAAATCGCGTACCCAAAATTACGTTTAATGTAAACGCATCAACAATTAAATATGTTTACATCAAGCAAGGGTTATATTATTATTAGAGAATAATTATTAACTTTGTTCATTTTTACTTTTATCGATACGGAAAGAGTATACGTTTCGCGATAAATTGCGTTTAGGCACTCCCGGAACCACCAAAACTTTTCTACGCTTCAACAAATACCCACATTTATACCCAATACATAAAAATTACTCAACAACATCACATATATCTTATATTGGCCGAAATTAAAGAGTTATATACAAAAAAAATGAAAGAAATCTTACACTTTGGTCAAATGTACAACTCTTGCAATTAAAACCTAACCTATCTTTGTTTCCTTGACCAACAACTTTCCTTAAGACCATGGACTTGTTCCTTGGACTCCTATTGCATCTTTTGACTAGTAAACACTTATATAATACTAGTATACATGCAAGTAACTCATACAAGCAAAAACACTTAGCAAAAATCAAACAAATACTCCCTCTTGGTCCCATAGAGCTCACGGCTCAATACTCTCACCCACACAAACCCATACAAAATTGTATTCACCTATATACCCTTCTAGACACATCCATTATAAAGAACATTCTAAGGTAATTTCCAAGCATTGGCTAGGCATTTTCAAGTAATAATCAAGAAAAGGAAGACTAGGGTTTTATTAAGTAAACAAGGGTTTTCTTAAGTGCAAGCTTGGATTTTAAGGCTAAACAAGGGTTTAGCATTTGTTTGTCACCATCATCATTCATCATAAGGTCTACTTTAAACCTTTATGCTTTCATTTTATGAGTTTTTATGTATATGATGTGCTATGTAGTGAAATCACCATTTAAGGTTTTTAAACATGTAAAATGGAGTTTTTATTTGTTGTCATCATAATGTACACTTTTATATATCTTATGATGTTAATGACATCATGTTAAAATGGTCACACAAGTGATTTACACTCTTGGTTAAGCATGAAAATGATTATGTATTAATTAGGGTTTACAAATTTCATATAATATGTTTCAAGTAAATGGATGGTAAATGACATGTTAATGTTGATTATGGACTTTTAATCATGTTATTAGAACACTAAAATAAAGTCATGTTGGAAGAAATACACTTGTACACTTATGGTTTATATGTAAAACATGGACTCTTATTATATGTAACACATATGACATATATGAAATATAAGACTTGTGGTAGTTTACAAAAGTGGAAAAGTATGAAAACAAGGTCAAAAATGGACTTAGGAATGTCATGCAAACATTCTGTCCAAAATTGTATAAAAATATACTTATAATATATTTTTATAAGATAATTAGGTTGAAATGAACGTGAAAGATGGGGTTAGTGGTGTGATCGTATCGGTCATTTCACAACGATTCCCGAAAAGGTAAGAAACTTGTTAAAGAAAAACGATAATAACAAAAAAAAAAGTTACGTTAAAACAGAGTTATATGGTTAATTAAACGAGTTTATAAAATAATTTTATAAAATTTATATCAAACAGCAAGTTTGATATTTTTAACAAATAATACATATATTTTTGGGATTCCAAAATGATAAGAATCGTAATTTTTCAATTAATAACGAACGAGTTATGAATTTCGCAAGTTTACGACAATTAATACTTTTATAAAACTATTTTTATAAAAGTTACAAGATCATAGGACAGAAAGAGTTATATTTTGGAAATCCTCATAAAAATTATAGAAACATTCAATTACGAGATCGTGCTCGAAAGAAAATCGCTTAAAAAACGGAGCTATAACGATTAAATACACATTTCCGGTTTTACGACATATAAACCAAACAAATACGATATAAATAAAACTTATGTCTGATGTGAACAGTAAAAGTTACTGTTCACCAGAGGTCAAAATATGGAAAATGTCAAATTATGATAACTCGTTCTTAATACGAAAAGATGGGCATAAAAAATCGCAAAAAACAGATTAGAAAGTGGAAAGTTAATGACGATTTTACAAAAGTATGTTTATAAAACATTATAATTTTTATAAACATGTTTTCCACTTAAACATTTAGATGTGATTTAGCTATATAAGGTACTATGCATGGTAGGAGTACTTTAATGTGATTAGTACTTATACGCCCTTAACTTAATTAGTTGCATTTGATCAAATTCGTCGAGGCACGTTATATTGTGAAAAACTTGGCATTACTCACAACAAGGTGACTTCATAGCCCCACATTTATACATGTTTTGTATTTAACAAATATTTTTGGGGTGCAAAACAATGCAATGCTTATAACAATTGGACACATGTGGTTAAGTTTTCATGTTATGAATTACTGTTCCTAAGTAGCATAACCCATTCTAGCCCACTTATAATGAATTGGACAATTACTGGACGTTACGCGAATGTTATGAATAGATCTATTGGGTTTGACACTTCCGTTCGGGTGATTAGCTTTACTGGACAAAGCGAACGAATACCATGTCGAAATTAGGATGGTTGCGGGTTAGAACATCACCACAGGGCAATGTAGTGACCATTAAATTGTATCCATACACGTCAAGGCTTCAAGTTGTCATAGCATAGGGCAACGTAATTCCATTTATATGATGTTCTCATCTGTTGCAATTATCATACCTCTTGGAAATCTTGTGGTCCTACAATTATATAATTATATCAAACCTAATGAATCACCAACATTTTGTTTGACATTTAAAGCAATGTTTTTCAAGGGGATCAGTAAGCCAACGAGAGGTGCAATGGATACATTGGTGGTTTTATATGGATATCATACATTAAAGATTTGGTCGCATACATTTTGTAAATTGTATGGCTAAGAAATCTATTGTACTTTGAACTAGTTAACAAGTGAAGCTTAGGCTTATGTAAACAAATACTTTGTTAAAAATCACAATGTAATCAGTTTTTCAACATGACTTTTTGGTCTGTTCAATATACATCTTGTGTATGATCTGAGAAGTAACACGCCCCAGATATCCTTATTCTGTTGCGATTCATTTTTGGGGTGTTACAGATTGGTATCAAGAGCCAAGGTTATAGAGAACTAGGTCAAATGTTTTTGCTGGTCTATAACCGATCAAACAATGAATTCCATACAACGGGGTTGTACAAGACGGACCATACATAAGTGCATAACATTCAAATCATACACTACATGTTAGCATTAGTTGGTTGGACTAGATTCATTCAATATGTGATGTATAATTACTATAAGAGTCTTATATTAAATACTAATAATAGAGCTATTTTGAATTGTTCAGATTCAGCATGCAGATTCTGATTAAGAATCGGGGTATACACAGTACACGGAGGTTTTTCCATTCCATTTGAGGAATCCTATCCAACATAGATCAAACCGGAGAACTGATGATCACAAGTACTTGACTATCCTACATACCAGAGGGGACCCCATACTTAGAGGCCGGCTCATCCGGCCTCCACCTCTCCAGATTACGTGCCTTGCCGAGAGGAGACAGAGCAGGCACCTCCAACTTTTCCGCCAGATTATGTTCCAGGTCCAGAGTATGCTGACGATGAGATTGTTGCTGAGGATCAGCCAGGTGCTGAGGATGCCCCACCCACTGCACAGTCACCTGATTATGTTCCAGATACTGATCCAGAGGCAGATCCGGAGGAGGATGACGATGAGGACCCTGAGGGGGATCCTATCCGACTATCCTGCTGATGGAGGAGATGACATAGGATGAGATGACATCGAGGAGGAATGAGGACGATTATAATGGACATATGATGCAGATGAGAGGTAAGGATGATGAGATGTATGTTGAGGTAGAGTGAAGGAGCGAGAGAGGGAGCAGTCCAGCTCCTGCCTATCCTGTAGTTGTTGCTTTACCAGCTACTCTGTCCCGTTCCTGCAGAGGAGACCTGAGCCGTTGTGAGAACTGATGATCTGCGGGCCTACACACCACCATCACCTAGCATATCGTATGACAGCTAGGATTACTATCCAAACCATTACCTTACCAGCATGGTCGAATCTGAGGTTACCATACTGATTGCTATAACGTTCCCCACAAGCATCACAACTATCTCTATGGTCTTCATCACCACCCAGATTCCTTTCCCACTATCAACCACCCTCACCTTATTGACAGCACCACCAGCATCCCTAGTCCTATTTCGTTTCGTGTGGGCTAGCCGAGCTGCCATGATTCGGATGAAGAGCTTAGGCTGTAGCTACTTCCCATTCGTCTACCAATTACCACGACCCTTCAGTACTCATCACCCCACCAGACCAGATGCACCAACACCCATTCCCACATCACACCTACTTCATTACCACCATTGTTGTTACCCCCTGCGAGTCATAGATAGGATAGACCCGAGGTTAACCTACCACCTCGGAAGAGGTTAGGTATAGCTCTTGGTCCCAGTTATGAGGTAGGAAAGAGCTCCGCCGCTGCTGCTGCTAGACCAGCTGGAGGTGTTAGGGCAGATTACGGCTTTGTATGCCACTAAAGATAAGAGATCAAGACATGACCCAAATAGATATGTTGGATATGGGATCACGGATTCATGGGATGAGATTGTTGAGACCCTACAGGGAGCTCCAGTTAGTACCGACACAGAGTTGGGTGCACACGTGAGAGATTTTGAGTCTATGGTTAGGCGAGACACATATGAGATCTACACGATGTTGGACGACGAGCAGAGCCAGAGACAGTTATTGGCCAGTCGGGTCAATACGCTGTTTAGAGACAGACGTGGACATGCACATACACGTCTTTTGATGGAGGAACGTGATGGCTAGGATGTCAGGAGGCTTGTGGTGAAATCAATGGATTGCGAGTGAATCTTGCGCGTGCCATGAGGTTATTCACTAAGCACCACAGTTTCTTGCAAAGAAGTCAGAGATCACGAGGTTATAGACAGCGAACCGTAGTAGAACGAGAGCGATTTCAGATTGCTAGAGACAGACGCGGGAGGCGTGAGGAGATTGAGAGAGTTGAGAGCTGCTGTTCGATACTCGACAGCAGCAGATTAATTTAGACATTGACTGTTAGCAGACACTACAGAGAGAATGATTCCACTTCATGACGTGTCCACCACATTGCAGGAAAGGTGACAGCTTTACAGGGACAGGTGATGACATTACAGGGGCAGGTTACTGCATTACAGGGACAGCAGGGACCCGCTAGGGGTCCTGCACAGCCAGAGCTGCCAGAGGAGGCTGGTAGCAGTTACTTAGATTAAATTTGATATGGCTATCATTTGTAATTAGCCTACTAAGAATAAGGGTGGAATCCCGGTGCTAGTAAGGCTTAGGGATATTATATTTTATTTTTTTGTAACCTAAACATTATGATCACATTTTAGTATCAGAACAATCATTATATTACAGTTTATATAATGGAAATGGTGGTATTATTGACATAGTTAAGACTCTGAATATTGTGAAGAAATGAATGTCGATTTGGATTTATACCAATGTTAATTACAATTCAGTTGGTACAATTCACTGAGAGATGCGATCTCACTTTTTTATCATGGATGTTCATGTCATGGTTATATGATTTTATGAAATTCAAACGAAAATTGTATTTTCTTGTGATTGAAGAAAATGGCCCCAAAACGAGCCACAAGGTCAACACCGGTCACAACAACACCAGCCCCAACAGCAACCACAACCACTACGGTCACTAATGCTCAACTCCAAGCTATGATAGACCAAGGTGTCAGTGCCGTTTTGGCCGCACGTGACGCAACCAGGAATGGCATTGACAGCCATACTTCGGGAACGGGTGTCAGGGGATCTGAACGCGTTGCTCGAGAGTGCACTTACCAGGATTTCATGAAGTGCAAACCTCTGTATTTCAAGGGCACCGAAGGAGTGGTTGAGTTAACCCAATGGTTTGAAAGAATGGAGACTGTTTTCCGCATAAGCAACTGCTCAGTGGAAAACCAGGTCAAATTTTCTACTTGTACTCTTTTAGCAAGTGCTCTAACATGGTGGAATTCCCATGTTATGACTGTTACCATTATTGTTGCATATTCAATGACTTGGGTCGAACTAAGGAAAAGATGAATGACAAATATTGTCAATGAAAAGAAATGAAAAGCTGAGGCTGAATTGTTGAACTTGAGAAGTAATAGAATCTAGATGTGGTCAAGTTACAACCAACGAATTTCAGAACTAGCACTTCTGTGTGTATAGAATGTTCCCTGAGGATCAAACAAAATTGAAAGGTATGACGGATATTGCGCGACATGATCATTGGTAAACATCGGTAGCTTCAAAGCGCAAAGACCATGCAAAGGACTATTGAAATGGCCACTGAACTGATGGAACAAGGAGATTTGTCATACCATGGCATAAAAACAAGCTGAAAAACAAGAGGAAGTATTGAAAACACTTCCCGCAACAATCAGAATCAACAACAACAACAAAATAAGAGGCAAAACACCGGCAGGGCATACACTGCTGGATCTAGTGATAAGAAACCATATGGGGGATCTAGACCCCTATGCCCAAAAGGTAATTACCACCATGAAGGTCTGTTTGCTCCAAAGTGCTATAAATGCAACAAATATGGTCACATCGCCCGTGACTGTAGGGGTATGGGAAATGCCAACAACTTTAACAACCAGAAGGGCACCGGATCGGGTCAGAAACCTACTTGTTTTGAGTGCGGAGTTCAGGGGCAACTTTAAGAAGGAATGTCTAAGGATGAAGAACAACAAAGGCAATCGTGGTAATCAAGCTGGGAATGGAAGCTCCAGCAAAGTGTCTGTCGTTGACAATGCGGGGGCAAATCCAGACAACATCGTTGCGGGTACGTTTCTTTCTAAAC
This sequence comes from Tanacetum coccineum, assembly GCA_026074375.1. Taxonomy (NCBI): domain Eukaryota; kingdom Viridiplantae; phylum Streptophyta; class Magnoliopsida; order Asterales; family Asteraceae; genus Tanacetum; species Tanacetum coccineum. The sequence continues at coordinate 8,795 of BQNB010095356.1, forward strand.
AACCCTATGCTTATATCTTGTTGATACCGGGTACCGATCGAAGTTTTATGTCTACTGCATTTAGCTCCCAAATGAACATCACGCATCAACCCAAGATCATTATTATGATCGAACTACTGACGAGGCATAATTGGGTTAAACACTATACTTAAGGGTTTGCACATTAAACTTCCTAACCACATCAATGTAAATTTAATGCTATCAAACTTGGAAAGTATTGATGCTATAATCGTTATGGATTGGTGGCGAAATACAAGCGGTATATTGTGTGTGCCGAGAAGATTGTTCGTCATCCCTGAAAAATAAAACCTTAATCATAACACGAAGATGGAAGTACTCAGGGAAATGTTGACACGATTAAACATCATTTCTTGCACTAAAACGCAGAAGTACATGGAAAAGGTTTCCTATCTTTCTGGCACATGTTACTACAAAAGAGGTTGAAGACAAGTCGGAGAAGAAGCGACTTGAGGACGTACCAATAGTTCAAGACTTTCCTGAAGTATTTCCTGAAGACTTGCCGGGTCTTCCTCCGACTCGACAAGTGGAGTTTCAAATTGATTTGGAACCTGGTTTGCACCGTAGCTCGGGCACCTTAACGATTGGCGCCTTCCAAAATGAAGAATTATCTGAGCAACTGTAAAGAAGCTAACCGACAAAGGCTTATAAAGACCCAGTTCTCACCCTGGTGAGCTCCGTTCTTGTTTGTTCAAGAAGAAAGATGGAACATACCGGCTGTGGCATTGATTAACCAAATTGAAATCAACAACGTGAAGAACCGTTATCCGCTCCCAAGAATTGATGATTTATTTGATCAGCTCCAAGGATCGAGTGTTTTACCTCGAAAATCGACTAAGGGGTCAGGTTATATCACCAAATGAGGGTTCGAGAAGAAGACATTCCGAAGACTGCCATCAGAATCGTTATGGCATTATAATTTCAGTTATGCATTTTGTTTTGACAACGCCCCTTGCCGTATTCCATGACCTTATGAATCGGGTATGCAAACCATATCTAGATAAATTCGTGATTGTCTTTATTGACGATATTCTGATATATTCGAAGAACAAGAAAGAACATAAAGAATACCTTAAGCAATCTAGAAGTGCTTAAATAAGGAAGAGTTGTATGCCAAGTTTTCCAAATGTGAATTTTGGATTTCCAAGGTACAGTTCCTCGGTCATGTGATCGATAGTGAAGGAATTCATGTGGATCCAGCCAAGATTGAATCCATTAAAGATTGGACATCTCCTAAGTCACCAACGGAGATTCGTCAATTTTTAGGTCTTGCTAGGTATTACCGAAGATTCATTGAAGGGTTTTCGAAGATCGCCAAACCAATGACTAAGCTTACTCAAAAGAAGGTCCAAGTTTTATGAGTGGGCGATAAAACAAGAAAGCAGCTTTTCAACTGTTGAAGAAGAAGTTATGCAGTGCACCAATCCTTGCATTACTTGAGGGAAGCGAAGATTTCATCGCATATTGTGACGCTTCAAAGAAGGGTTTGGGCGCTGTGTTGATGCAAAGAGAAAGGTGATTTTCTTATGCATCACGCTAGAATAAAAATTCATGTAGAAGAACAATAACAAACTCATGATTTGGAACTTGGTGCAGTGGTGTTCGCTCTCAAGATCTGGAGACATTATTTATATGGAACTAAGTGTACTGTGTTCACCGATCACAAGAGTTTGCAACACATTTTAGATCAAAAAGATTTCAACATGAGGCAACGCCGATGGTTAGAGTTGCTATTGATTACGATTACGAATTCATTATTCACCCAGGGAAAGCAAATGTCGTTGCTGAGCTTGACAGAGAAAGAACGAAAACCACCGTCATAGTTTCTAGCCTTAGTCATGACTATTAGCTTGGATCTTCCCAAACAGATCTTAAATGCTCAGACTAAAGTGCGAAAACTAGATAACATTAAGAGTGAAGACGTCGGGGGAATGTTGATTGAAAATGCTAAATTTCCAGAAGCAATTAGAGAACAAAAGTTGGAACCACGTATGGATGGAACCATGTGTCTCAATGGCAGAAGTTGACTACCTTGTTATGGGGATTTACAGACTGTAATCATGCACGAATCCCACAAATCAAAATACTCTATTCATCCGGGTTCCAACAAAATGTACCAAGACATGAAGAAGCTATATTTGGTGGCCCAACCATGAAAAGCTGACATAAGCCTCTTATGTTAGCAAGTGTTTGACCTGTGCTAAGGTCAAGGCTGAACATCAAAGGCCATCAGGATTGTTGGTACAACCCAAGATACCTGAATGGAAGTGGGACAACATCACTATGGATTTTGTCACAAAGCTTCCCTAAGAACGTCTTTAAGGCAATGACACAATTTGGGTATCGTTGACCGATCCACTAAGTCTACAATTTTTTCACCAAATTTAAGAGTAGACTTATCCCTTTTGGATAAACTTGCAAAGATTGACTAAAGGAGGTGGTCACGAGGGCATTGGAATACCCGTCTTGAACCATTTGCGATCGGACCCCAAGATTCCATCAAAATTTCCGGAGGTCTCTTCAAACCTTTGGGTACTAATTTAGATATGAGTACTGCGTACCATCCACAAACAGACGGGCAAAGCGAGAGGACCATTCAAACTCTCGAGGATATGTTGCGTGCTTGTGCGATCGACTTTGGAAAGGGTTGGGTTAACCATTTGCCATTAGTCGAGTTCTCATATAACAATAGCTATCACGCTAGCATCAAGGCCGCACCATTCGAAGCACTTTATGGTCGAAAGTGTCGTTCACCTATTTGTTGGACTGAAGTTGGAGAAGCTCAAATACTCGGTCCAGAACTAATTCAAGAGACCACTGAGAAAATCATCCAGATCAAGCAAAGGATGCAAGCCGCTCGTGATCGACAGAAGAGTTATGCTGACTTGAAACGTAAACCAATGGAATTCCAAGTCGGGGATAAAGTTATGCTTAAAGTTTCGCCTTGGAAAGGGGTCGTACATTTTGGCAAACGGGGGAAGTTAAACCCTAGGTATGTTGGACCTTTCAAGGTGTTAGAAAAGGTTGGAGAGGTTGCTTACAAGCTCGAACTTCCTGAAGAGTTGAGTAGAGTTCATAATACATTTCATGTGTCTAACCTGAAAAAGTGTCATGCCGACGAACCATTAGCCGTTCCGTTGGATGGACTTCATCTTGATGACAAACTTCATTTTGTTGAGGAACCATTAGAAATAGTGGGTCGTGAAGTTAAACGGTTGAAGAGAAGCCGAATCCCATTAGTCAAAGTTCGATGGAACTCCAAGAGAGGTCCTGAGTTCACGTGGGAACGTGAAGACCAATTCAAGAAGAAATACCCACACCTCTTCATCAAGACCGCACCGTCGTCAAGTGTCGCATTGTGAGCTTTTGAGGCAAGGCTCGTTTAACGGGGGAAGTCTATAACACCTGGTGTTTTTTTAAGTCATTGACGTCCGTTAATAAAAAATCTACTATTATTTTTAAGTGTAGTACCATTTCTTGTGATTTCATGACTTAAGTTTAAAATCGCTACGCCAAATATTAGCGTTCAATGTAAACGGGCATCAAACAATTAAATGTTTACATCAAGCAAGGGTTATATAATTATTTTGAGAATAATTATTAACTTTGTTCATTTTATTTTTATCGGAATTTATTTAAAAACGTAAAGTATATACGCGGCTCAATACTCTCACCCACACAAACCCATACAAAATTTTATTCAACCTATACCCTTCTATACACAGCCATATAAACATTCTAGAGGAATTTTCCCAAGCATTGGCTAGGCATATTTCAAGAATAATTCAAGAAAGGAAGGACTAGGTTTATTATTAAGTAAACAAGGGTTTTTCTTATTTGCAAGCTGGGTTTTAAGGCACAACAAAGGTTTAGCATTTGTTTTGTCACCATCATCCATTCATCATAAGGTCTACTTTAAACACTTTAAACTTTCATTTTATGAGTTTTTATTGTATAATGACTTTGCTATGTAGTGAATCACCATTTAAGTTTTTTAAAACATGTAAAATTGAGTTTTTATTTGTTTGTCATCATAATGTACACTTTTATAATCTTATGATGTTAATGGACATCATGTTTAAAATGGTCACACAAGGATTTACACTCCTTGGTTAAGCATGAAAAATGATTAATGTATTAATTAGGGTATTACAAATTTCATATAATATGTTTCAAGTAAAATAGGATGGTACAATGACATGTTTAATGTGATTATGGCTTTTAATCATGTTATTAGAACACTAAAATAAAGTCATGTTGGAAGAAATACACTTGTACACTTATGGTTTATATGTAAAAGTGACTAAGTATAAACTTGTGATAAAAAGGTTATTTATGAAAGTTAAGGGTTAAAAGTATAATATGGACTTGGTAAATTTGGACATATGAGGACAATTATGGAACCATGGACTCTTATTATATGTAACACATATGACATATATGAAATATAAGACTTGTGGTAGTTTACAAAAGTGGAAAAGTATGAAAACTAGGTCAAAAATGGACTTATGAATGTTATGTAAACATTCTGTCCAAAATTGTATAAAAATATACTTATAATATATTTTTATAAGATAATACATTTAACGACGATTCCGAAAAGGTAAGAAACTTGTTAAACGGATCAATAACGAAAAAGTTACGTTAAAAACGAGTTATACGTTAATTAAACGGAGTTTATAAAATGACTTTTATAACATTATATCAAACAGCAAGTTGATAATTATAACAAATAATGACATATTTTTGAATTCCAAAATGATAAGAAACGTAATTTTTCAATTAAATAACGAACGAGTTATGAATTTCCGTCAAGTTTAACGGCAATTAATACTATTTATAAAACAATTTTTATAAAAGTTTACTATTCATATGACAGAAAGTTAATTTTTGTAAGCCTCATAAAATTATAGAACTTTCAATTACGAGATCGTGCTCGAAAGAATCGCTAAAAACGGAGCTATAACGAATGAAAATACACATTTACGGTTTTAAACGACAACACATACGATTTAAATAAAACGTACGTCTGATGTGAACATTTAAAAAGTTATAGTTACCAAGGGTCAAAATACGGAAAATCTCCAAATTATGATAACTCGTCTTTAATACAAAAAAATGGCATAAGAAAACGCAAGAAACGAATTAGAAACGGTAAAGTTATACGATTTTACCAAAAGTATGTTTATAAAACATTTTAAGTTTTATTAAACATGTTTTTCACTTAAACTATTTAGATGGTGATATAGCTATAAAGACTTATCGCATGGTAGGAGTCCTTAATGTGATTAGTACTTTCACTGACCTTAAACTTAATAAGAGCATTTGATCAATCGCGTGAGTAACGCGTTATTTGTGATATACTTGGCAAATACTGACACTCAAGTGAGTTCATAGCCCAACATTTTTACATGCATTCTGTTTTTACAAAGTTTTTTTGGGGTGAAAAAACATGCAATGCTATACATTGGACACAAGTGGTTAAGTTCATGTAATGATTATGTGTTTGCCTTAAGTAGCGATAACCCATTCTCTGAGCCCATTATCATGAAACTATCAATACTGGGACTGTGTAGCGCGAATGTTATGAATAGATCTATGTGTTGAACAACCCCGTTTTGGGTGATTACTATCACTGGAACAAACGAGACTATACCAATGTCGAGTATAGGATGTTGCGGTTAAACATCACCACGGGCAGAAATGTAGGCCATTAAATTTGGTAATCCATAACACGTCAAGCTTCATGTCATGAGCATAGAGCAAAGTAATTACATTTATATGATGTCTGATCTGTTGCATTATCATACACACTTGGGAAAATCATTGTGGTCCAACAATATAAGTTTATCAAACCTATGAATTCACCAACATTATTGTTGACAGCGTTTTTAAAGCAATATTTTTTCAGGGGATCAGTAACCACGAGTGCCAAGGGATACATTTGTGGTTTTGATTTGGATATCATGGCCATTAAAGATTGGTGCGCCATTACATTTTGTGATAAACTGTAGGGCAAGAATATTTGTACTTTTGAACAATGGTACAACTGAAGCTTCGGCTATTATCAAAAACTTATTGTTAAAATACAATGTTTTACTTTTTAAACGACTTTTTGGTCGTTCTATATACATCTTGTGTTATTGATCTGAGAAGTAACACGCCCCGGACCCCTATTCCGCTGCGACCCAATTTGGGGGTGTTACAACTTTGGGGAGATTTGATGGTTATGTTCAACCCAGATGATAAAGATGAGTTTTGGAATTCACAGCTATATTTGGATAAAGTGATTGGAAGTTGCATAGTTCTTCAGGAGTACATACCTTAGTGACAGAAACAGGATTAGTCATCCATATGCTGGTAGAGAAGAAGTATCCTTTGAGAAAGGAAGTACTGATGCAGATGCTGAAATTGAAGTTAGAGTCTGAAGAAGACAGTACTATGGCATTGGAGTTGATTAAATTTGTCAAGAAGCTACTTGCAGAGTTAGAATCTGAAGACTAAGATTGATGGGATTGAGAAGGGTTTGAGTGTTGGCTAACCACCACACAACAAATGGTCATCAGTTCACCATGCTTAATAGGCATAAGAACTGGCTAGTCCATAAGCAAACGGCTTGTGGTAAAGACTTCTCAAATCCGTTTATGGTTGACAATTTACCAAAAATTGTAAGGTTCTCAACTCACCTTGCTTCTGTGGTGAAGAGTTGGCTAGTCCATGATCAAACAGTTCATGGTAAAGACTAATCAAATCTGTTGATAGCTGATAGTTTGCTAAAAACTATATGGTTTATCAATGCACCATGTTATAGCAATGAAGCATTGGCTAGTCCAAAAGCAAACGGTATTTGGTAAAGACAAATCAATTCCGTTGATGGTTGACAGTTTACCAAAAACTGTATGGTAATTAACTCACCATGTTTTTTTAAATAAAGAGTTAACTATCCCAGAGCAAACGGCTACTGGTAAAGGAACATCAAATCCGTTAATGGCTGGTAGTTTGCCAAAAACTACAAAGCCAACTTAAGTTGATTGTTTGCTGAAAGATGGTTGCGTGTTGCTGAGAAGACAAAGTTGCTGCTGAAGAAGGATAGAGTTTACAAGATCAAGAAATGATAAGAGTGTTTGGATACATCCTCTAAGAGCTTAAAGAAGAAAAATTTGAAGAAACATGAAGTTAAAATGGTTCAACATTCATGTTTAAGGGAGGATTGTTAGGATTTATGTTTTAGTAAGTTAGTACCGACGGTATAAATAGTTAGTACCGTTAGTTATAGTTAGTACTGACAGTACAAAGTGTAAGTACTGATCAGTTAGTTAGTACCGTTAGTTAGAAAATAGTTAGTACCGTTTAAGAGATGTGTATGAGATATCTTAGGAAAAGATAAGTATGCGTTTTGTAAGCCTATTCTGTTAGGGTTTTATCCTTAGTTTATAAAAGGATCCCTTTGGGCATAGTTAGATATACGACCTCAAGATATCTCAGAGCAAAAATCATATCTCAAATAGTTAGTAATCTGTAGCAGATTAATAGAAATTATTATTTAGTTCTTCATTGTTTTTTTTAGTACTTACTTGTGTTAAGATTTCTGCATTAACACATAGTATTCAAAACATGTTCTACAATAGTCAACTGTATATTACATCGTTAGGCTAACATCCTTAATAACTCAGAGATCTAGTATAACAAGGGACTCCCAAAGATTCTATACTTCACTTGAAATCTTACATAGAGATTCTTCTTAAATGAATCTACCTGATCACAGGTCGCTCACAACGGATTCAATGTTATCTTAACCAAACAGCGGGCGAATGATAACGCCAAATTCATCCCTTGATTTATTGCTAAACTAATTTAATGATGTTACTTAAGGATGGAGGTAAAGGTACCTTAATCCAGCTGACTCATAAGATTCAAGCCACATGCTCATACCCTAACTGAAAACAAAGACATCCATGAAAGCTCAATTACCAGTTTTTCAAACTATACGCTACTCTGATACCGTACGTCTTTCTTGAAGTGACGAAGTATTAAAGTCAATGAATTTCAAAGAAGTTTTCGTCACTCTGATGCCAAACGTCTTTCCCGAAGTGACGAAGTATTAAAGTTAAAGAACCTCAAGAGAGATGCATTATAAAGCTTTTCAAGATAACTTATCAAGAAAGGTATGAGCATGTCGGTCCAGAAGTCACAAGTTCACAAGATGGCAAAGGTCACAAGATGGCGAAAAGAGATTATGCTTGGTTGATGATCTCAAGGTGTTCAAGATCACATTCAAGACAAGCTAAGGAACAAGCCCTAACCTAAAAGTCAATGATCACTACATCAAATCACAAGTCAATGATTGAAGTTGAACGAGCTCAAGACTAAAGATAAAGCATAGTATGCTAGGTTTAAGTTTTTGTAAAATGGAGTGACCTCCCTTAGGGGGAGATTGTTAGGAACATAAAAGTGTAGGTCGCTTTCATAGATAACAGTCGTTAGCTCGTTAAGTAATTTTTGGAAACTTACATAGTTTAATAGCAAATCGCCTATTTGAGTAAACCCATTTCAAGCCCAAAGCCCACATGTTTCATTGTAAGTAAATAAACACCTCTCCATGGCCTGGAGAGGTTTTTGGTTGTCATGTTTTAACATAAAAACAATGTTCCTTCTTGTATGTCTTTCTCTCTCACTCTAAGTGTTCATCCAGCACCCTCACTCCCTCTCTAACCTCTTATAATCAGTATGTTATTTTGATTATGTCTTTAAATCTCCCACTTCACATGAGTATTGTTTAAGGCCTAAATACTAACTAACCGAACACATAATCAAACACTTTTGAATTATAACGCTATTCGGATCTACTCACTAAAGAAATACTCACTACCGAACCAATATTGGAAAACAAATGACTCATCTATATGTAACAAATGTAACAAATGGACTAACTAGACGACATAACTTCGTAACTTGACATGATAAAGTTCTTCTCTTGCCACTTAGAAAAAGGAAGAGGAAGAAGACTGAATCACATTTAAACAAGATTAAACAAACTAAATGATTAAAGATGTAGAGAAATGTAATGAGATTTAGAGAGAGAAAGAACTAAAAAAATCTGTGCAAAAAGGGTTATGAAATAGTTAGAAGTGAGCCACTATTTATTAGACTTGAAATCTGTCGTCAAAAAAACACGGAATCCTAAATATATTAGAACCATCAGAGGACTGCCTAATATTGAAAGGGGACCCAGCCCCGACAGATGCATCCAATATTGGTTTGTGAATAAATATTTAACTGTTGAAAATCTGACTAATTTATGTTTAAAATTGCCAGATAAGAATTTTGTGAAATAAACAACCACATACAAACCTTTCTATAATAACCTGAAAAAATAATTGTCTGTATTAATTTTTGGAGCAATAGTTTTGTCCTATTATTAAAAACAAGAAGATTATTAAAGTACAAAAACTTATTTTTCTTGTGATCATCCTACAAGTTTATGTTTAATTGTATACCAACCTTACTAGAATTACGACGGGGTGGCACACAACTGCCGTTGAAATGATGCAAACATATACGTACGAGAGATATGATGATGTATACATTTGATGTATTTGGTGAATTACGAGAAACTTTCACACTTTATTTTATTAGTTTACATAGTTACATGTTTGGTTATCAACCAAAACTTAAATAGTACCATAGAGATTTAAGTGAACAAAATATTTGCCCAACAATCTTCTCCTAGTAGATGAAGACAAAATACGTAAACTATAAACAGATAGTAAAGTTTTAAAAGTAACCTCGTTCACAACTCTTTGCTCTTCCTCCCCCTTTTGATAGAATACAAAAATGTGGTTTCCTTGACATAGAGTTGAAGCATATAGGTTGGAGGATATAAGAAAAAGGCATAATATTATTGGATAATGAAAAGCGGGTAAGCTGTATTCCTGATTATATAGGTTGAAAGGTATGAGGAAAAAGAACGTGAGAAATAAAGTTAAAGACGATTTAGTGTATTTTATGATAGATAAGAAAAGAAGGAGTCATTAAGAAATGATAAGGAAGACATGAAGAAGAACGTCGGAGTGCATCGAGTAGTAATAAGTTTAGAGAATGAGAAAAAGGTAGGTGATCCAAGTATATTGGTTGGAGGAGTGAGAAGAAAACATGAGAAATAAGGTTGAGGTGATTTTGTGTTTCTTAAGGTTGAATGTGATTTTGAAATAGAGGAGGTAAAGTATTTAGAGTATGAATGATTCCTTCATTGTATTTAGAGTATGAATGAATTCTTAAGGTTGAGGTGAAGTATATATATAGAGCAAGACAATAGGGGGGAACTAGACATGCACTTTTATGTGTTTAGAATTCTAGATTATGACACATTAAAAGAGATTAGAAACTAACACACACAATCATTATTTTTAAATTCAACCAACTTAAAATGAAATATGAAAGAATCGAAACGTAGTGTTTAAGGACTATAAGATACGTACTAATTTTAATAAACGAGATAGGATTCGTTATTGATTGACATACAAAATAGTATATGAGAAATAAATTTTTAAGTCGAACGAAGATCACTTTATATCTTGGCAAGATATGCCAAAATATATAATTAAAAAAATAAGATGAGGATGAAGACGATATGCTCTTGGATGTGAATGTAAATGATTCCATAGAGCTTAAAGGGGAAGGATAAGAGAGAGACTAAAGAAGGAAGGTGTTGACAAGAAGTTGTCAGAAATATTGATATGACATTTTTGCACTAACAATTGGATGAGTATGTGAACCTCTAAGACAAAGGTTGGAAACGATTGGCAAATTTCAAAGGGTTTGAGTGGCGTTTTGTTGAATTGTCAATGTTGAACGAACAAAAGGTGGTATATGAATTGAGCGTGTAGTTCTTTTATGGTTTAAGAAAATGAGGAGACGCAACAATGTGGTGAACTCAATAACACTTAAGATTGAATATCATCTTTATGTTCTTCCTTACTAGAAATGAAAAGTCTTTACCGAAGGTTACGAAGGAGTGACATTTGCATTTTGCAAATTACTTAAATATTCCGGATGAAATAATTAAGTTGTCAAAAGATATAGGATGAATTTAAATAGTAACACGACTATTAGAAGAGAGAATAAATGTTGAGAAGTGAGAAGAAACGTTAGAGGTGATAAGACTAATTAAAAGTGAAAAAAGAACATTTAGAAGTGAAAAGAAACGTCAAAAGTAGAAATACTATTAGAAGTGAAACAACTATTAGAAGTGAGACGACTATCAGAAGTGAGAAGACTATTAGAAGTGAGAAGACTATTGAAAGTGAGAAGAACCGTTTAGAAGTGATAAGGCCATTTGAGGTGAGACAAAACTTTTACAAGATGTGTGGATCAAGATTTGTATGTGAGTGGATTTATTATGTAGTGATAAGATTATGTAAGGATGTAAAGGGTGGTAGATTGTAAGAATGTGTTTGAGAATGAGACGTGTTTCATTATGAAATTCACTTGACTATTGACAACATAAGCAACGATGCTTATGAGTGTTGTGATATAAGGATGACCCATTGATCTATAAAGAGATATTGGGCATAGGTTTGTGCTTTATGAAAGGTAGTTCATCCTTCATAGGTTGTAGTAGTGATAAATCACTATTAGGTTGTGATTATGTTGGTGGTGAAGGATTACATGGTGAATCTCTTGTGAAGAAGACTCCGGGGATGACTTAGACTCGTTTTTTCATTTTACCACCTTGTTGGTTTGAAGGTGTACTAGAACTAGTAATCATTAACAAGACTGAATAATAGATAATGAGGTTCAGATGCAGAGTAGACGTCAGTTCGTAGCAGTAGAAGAGAGGGAGTGTTTGATTATAGTTTCAAAAACGAATGAGTGGTTTTACAAGCCTGCTGCCTGAGGTCCCAGATATATCTGGGGCTGGCAGAATAAAATCTGGGGCCGCCAACATGAAGGGTGATTTGGGCTTGATTTTTGATGAATTTTGCGAAAGGAGTGACATTTTAATTTGCATTTCGCTAATTAAATTACTTAAGGTACTTCGGATGAAGTAATTAAGTTGTCATGACGCATAGAATAGAAACTAGACTAGAATCGAGACTAGTAGAAAAGAAGAGATTATGGAATGTGTTCCATCATTCCTAGGCCTAGACGAAGATAATTGAACGATTTACGCTTGAGGGTTAAAGAAAAAATGTTTTCATCGAAGAGAAAAGAGAGTGTTTTAACTTATGTTAGTATTTACAATCAGTGTTTCTATATAGTCAGTTGTATTTATACAGTTTGGCTATCATCCTTAATAGGCTGCAGACATCTATTCCTAAGGGACTCACAAAACCTACTAGGAGGAGTGTTAGATTTGTATCTAACTTTTTCTTGACAAAAGATTGGATTATTCTAAAGAAAGCAAGATGATGATTAAGAGAATGTGTGAGTGAAGACTCTAGGAGATATAAAACCGTTTTATGACTCGTTTGACTTTTTACATTTGTGACACGGACGCGAAAAAAAATATTCTAGTGTGAGAAAATATATATCTAGATGCATAAGATGTATAGATATAAGCATGCAAGTTTATCTAAGCATGCATCGACACAATAATCAATAAGATTAATGTGTAAGACTATATGACATTTAGATATAAATTGTCATACATTAAACTAACATAGTGTAGGTGCAGATTTAAGACGTAAGTCATTTAAAATGACGCATACAAAACGTGATAATTTTAAATGCAATCATCATGTAAAACATGTTAGCATTTAACACTTAGAAGCATGTGTTATTTAGATAAACTAAGAGATATTTTATCTAAATTGCTAGAAAAAAGAAAACGCTTTTACAACAAACATGCAATCAATAGCTAAGCAAATAAACGTTGAGCATTAAGATAAACATGAAAGCATATAATTGCATTAC
>BQNB010095357.1:0-25890 GCA_026074375.1 Tanacetum coccineum
CACCTTATCTGATTACCATTATTCCCAGGCGCATTACCCTTAGCCCGTGCTGCTACAACATTTCCATTCCCAATATTCTGAACACAAATTTGCCCATTCTGATTACCAATATTCTGAACACCCTAATTCTGAACTGCATCTTGAACAACCTGATTCCCGACATTCTGTACTGCATTATACCCGTTTTGAACAACCATCCGCATCTGTTTGTCTTGACCCATGTTCATACCCGGTTGAGCAATCTGCCGATTATGAGGGTTTGATGAAATTCTCTGGTTGTTGTTGGTTGGTGTTGAGTAGTTTAGTTTGAATGCCTTAGCCATTAGAACGAGTGTCATGTTCATTGCGGTTGTGAGATCTGTAATGTCTTCGGGATTTGGCATCGGTTGTTGCATGTAGTTCTGGTTGAATGATGGTTGTGGGTTATAGTTGTTGTTGTTGGGTTGTGGTTGTTGGATGTAGGTACATGGTGATGGTTGATCTTGGTGAAACACTGGATAGTTGAAAGGATTATTGGAATTTGCCATGAGTGCAAGCGGATCATGTGTTTTTGCATGTCGTTCAGCTCTTAGATCATCTACCTCCTTTTGATTGTACTTCAAGAAATCATACAACTGAGTGTAATCTGCCGTATGCAAGTCCTTTATTTGATGAACAATGGTAACGTGTCGACTCTATTCTGGTTGTAAGTTGTTTAGGAACTTGAGATTACTGGCAATCTTTTATGGAAAGTGTTTGTTTCTCTTGAAATCATTCATCAACTTTGAGAAACGATGATAGTAAGACTCAATCGATTCCCCATCAGTGGAAGTAAACATTTCCCATTCATTAAACAACTTGCCTTTTTTCTCTTGAATTCCGATATCTGAACCTTTCATCATTTCTTGAACATGTAACCAGATTTCTTGAGCAGTTTTACAACTATCAACAGCAGCATAGATGTCTTCAGGAAGACCAAGAAGAATAGTCTGAATGGCTTGATCATCGGCTTCTACCTGTTTAAGCTCCTTCTCAGTGAGTTCATCATCTGTCTGTTCATGAAAGGTTTCATTGACAGGAACCGCACGATTTGCGTCACCTGGTTTAGGAATCATTCGTCTGACATAAGGACCATTGATAATGGAATTGTAGATTAACTTTCCATTTGGTCTGCTCTTAGCATAACGGAGAAGACGTGATGACCATGGAACATAGTTCTCTTTGTTAAGCATAGGAGGGCGGTTTTCGGAACCAGCTGCATAAATGTCTTGTTGAGTAGACATTGCAAAAGTGATGTGAAATGATAAACAAGGATCTTAAGTGGGTAAAGTGATTGTTGTTGTGGATTGAAACCAATTGACGTTCACGGGATTTTACAAATCTTAGATTTAAACCGAGAAACGAATTGAATCTTTCGCGGGATTTTACAAAATCAAGAAAAAACCGTGAAACAATAATTAATTATGGTTGAAATCGTTGTTGAAATTGAAGTACATGAGCTTATGTAACGATTAATTGAACTTAAAAGGACTAACGGAGAAAATTTGGTTGAAAAGGACTAACGGTGTAATTGTAGTTTCAACTAGTAGGGCTTATAATGCAACAAGGACTAATTCTGAAATTGTAGTAAACTCTCGAGGACCGCATGTGACAATTTCCAAATTACTTTAATAATTAAAAAAAATTCACACCATTTCTTTTTCTTCTTCGATTTAAATATGTAAAAGATATAACGTTTTTCGTTTTTAATCTCGCGGAGCGGTACGGTTATTGTTGGTGAAAAATAAATATACCACGATGATCGAAACGAGTTCACGATCATAATGGTTAGGGCCGTCTCTAAATTTATGAAATTTTTAAAGGCCCCGAGCGAAATTACATAATGAGGCCCTGCGATAAGAAACGTTATATATAAAGTGTCATCGTTTTTAAGAAATAATGCATATAATTGTTAACGGGATAAATTTTGGTGCCCCTAAAATTTTTGGGGCCCTGTGCGGTCGCCCACCTTGCACACCCTCAAAGCCGGCCCTGGTAATGGTATAGATTATAAGACCGTTAGTTAATCGACACTCGAAACCGAAAAACCCGAAAATACTTAATACGTGAATAGTTTGTTCTATGAGAGTTGCTAATTCGGTTTGTAAGTGATATTGCGAATTCGGTCACAATAACCAACTGCGTATTCGGTCACAATAACCAACTGTGTATTCGGTCACAAATGGCAAGTTGCGTATTCGGTTGAGTAAGACAAACTGCGAATTCGGTCGACACACAAAAACTTGCTAATTCGTTTCCTTCTTCAAAGTTGCGAATTCGTTTAATGAAGAAAACTTGCGAATTCGTTGACTTCTGTAACTGCTAATTCGTTGACTGCGTATTCGGTTACAAATGGAATGTTGCGAATTCGTTTATCAAATAAGTTGCAAATTCGGTGGTCCTTTTTTTGTACTATCGTCCTTGCTCTTGTCTTCAACCGAAACAACAAAACCCCAATCGTCCTTGTTCTTTTATCTTCAAACGTGTGAAAAATAAGCCAACAAGAAGGAGCTCAAGAATAAGCTTCTTTACACCACAATAAGCTTGAAACAACCAACGAGTAAGCCACGAAAAGAAAGAAAAACAGAGATGAAAAGTAGTGAATAATTTCTTTTGCATACTAAGACTCACTCCAAATGGTTAACATTTTCTTGTCGTTTTCTTTTGATTGTCTTTATCGCACAACAAAAAAAAACAAACGCACCTTACTTACTTATGCAAATATAAGCCCACTACTGTTGATCAACGAGAAAAAAAACTGTTTGAAGCCCAAAGAAATATAAGCGAACCAAATGAATCAGACTACGAAATAAAAATAAAAAACTGAAATAATCTAAGATAAGCCGAAAACAAAAAAATAAGCAGAATGATTTTTATTATAAATAAGTCGAACCCAACCTTGGCTCTTGATACCACATGTTACATGTTAGATGTATCATTTCATCACCAAGAACACAAAAGTAAGATAAAAGATTTTTAAAGAGAAAAAGAACTAGAGAGAGAGAGACAAAGAAAAAAAAATAAAGATGGTTACTTGCACTAGATAAGAAATGAGAAGCAACACCTTCTCCACACTTGGAGAGGGCTTTAAATAGTTACAAGAGTGGAGAAGCCTTGTGGGCTTTGTCTTTGGGCCGGACCAAAATGGAATGGGTTTAAGCCCGACAACTAGACCTAATTAGCTTAAATAAATTCCCGTAAGCTATGTTTTACTTATACAAGGCTCGGGAAAAATAATGACCATCACTTTACTAAAAACACGGCTAACAAATTTTACTTTTCCAAATTTTTTTTACCCACTATATACAGTAGAAACTCTATAAAATAATACACTTGGGACCACCAAAATTTATTAATTAAAAGAGTTATTAATTAATCGATAAATTAATAATTATTAATTTATATATTAATTAATATTTTATTAATTTATAGTATACAAATGGTTGGAAGAAAAATTCTCTATATATTAATTAATATTTTATTAATTATTGTATACAATGCATGTATATCAAATGAACGGCCCAATTTGAAAGAAACCTTCAATCTCCCACCTTATTATGCTTCTTGTGTTCAATGTATCACTTTATGGACATTAAAAATATTTTCTATATAAATACAAGATCAAAATAGGTTAACACAAACAAATCATACACACAACATGGCTTCCCATCTTAAAGGTGTGAAAAAAACAACAATGACAGACGAGATTCGAAGAGCATTATGCAAGCACAACAAGGATAATCCAAGTCTCACTCAAAAGCAATTGCAAGAATGGGTTCATAGTAACTATGGTTTGCAGGTGAGTCAAGCGACAATATCGAATACAGTTAAGCGGTCTTTAGAGTATCTCTCACTTGCTCCCGAAAGAGGCGATGTTAAGCGACACAAACCGGCAAAATTTCCTGACCTAGAAAAATCTCTCTATGAATGGATTCTTCAATATCAAGAACATGTGAATATGACAGGTGAACTAATCATCGAGAAGGCGAAAAAGTTCATGAAAGATATGTATCCAGTGGATACTCCAGACTTTACTTTTTCTATTGGTTGGCTTGGAAAGTTCAAAGCAAGATATGGAATTAAAAATTTCCGGCGTTTTGGAGAGAGTGGATCTGTTGAAATGGAGGGCATGGAGGACAAATTAAAATCCATAAGAGACAAAGTTGATCAGTTTGAAATGAAAGACATCTTTAATATGGATGAAACAGGTTTGTTTTTTTATTATTTTATTTTATATTTTGTACTTTAGTGATGTAATTATTTACATGTTTTGATCTTAAACAGGTTTGTTTTTTAGACTTCAACCGGATCATTCCCTTGCAACAATGCAGCTTGAAGGGAAAAAACAAGACAAGGAAAGACTAACTGTTGCTATTTGCTGTAATGAGGACGGTTCGGAAAAACTTCCTTTATGGATTATTGGGAAATATGCTAAACCAAGGTGCTTCAAGAATGTAAACTTGAACAGTCTGAATTGTGAGTACCGTGCTAACAAAAAACAAAAGACAATTGAGTCATTTTTCAAGAAACCTTCATAAATCATTCATGTAATATGCTATATATAAGGAATTATTAATTTATATTTTATATGGGGTCTAAAGAAATTATCAAAAATGTATTATCTTATAATTTTAGCGAATTATTAATTTAGCACCCTATCCCCGAGTCGGGACCGGCAAAAAATATTATCTTAGAGAGTTTATTAAATAATCGAGTATTAATTTATCGAGTTTCTACTGAAATGACGGCATATATAAAACATCAATTAAAAAAACTATTTCTATGTCATTTCAATCCAAATTCACCTACATACCACCTATCTAAACCAGGGTTGTAAATATCGTTGTAAATATCGCTTGGCAATTCACCTACATACCACCTATCTAAACCAGGGTTGTAAATATCGTTGTAAATATCGCTTGGCGGTCGACCATCTTTAAGCGATAAATCGGTCTTGGCAGCGATTTATCGGTTTCTCGGTGGAGACCCTTAATTATAAAGGAATTAATTTTACAAAAATATCATGTATTAGCAATATTCTAACAAAATAAGTCGATATTGGCCGATTTTGACTATTTTGACCGATTTTGACTGATACCAATATTTACCAAAACCGATATTTATGACCGATATTGACCAAAACCGATATTTATGACCGATAAGTGGAAAAACGTATTGGTTTGACCACCGATAAGCGATATATGAGTGATATATCGGCCATCTAAACATAAAACACCTACATACCACCTATTAATCTAACAATATTAGTAATAGACGGTTAATCATATATTTAGAAGACAATATTGGAAAACATGTTTAGAAAAGTAAAACATGACGGAATTCATAAAATTCCGACATCTCATATATCGAGTTAATCGTATGATGCTTCGAAGACCATATTGGAAAACATGTGTTTAGAAAAGTAAAACATGACAGAATTCATAAAATTCCAACATCTCATATATCGAGTTAATCACTAGCTATAATCCTCATATTATTTAGATCTAACTAAAACTACTTTAATGAATAATACACAAAATATACAGCTAGCCTCATACAACATTATCAATCAACTCATATAGATATATAGCTATAACAATAAATCAATAATTGAAAGCTACATGTTCCAAATGATCTACTAAGCTTTACGTCAAACATATATACTTTACGAATCTACTAAATAAACTTTAATAAAAGGTTTTCATTCAACAAATGCCTAGGTTTTTTTTTAACTTGCTTTCTTAATGGAGCTTGAAGTAATAGTTTTCCGGATTTCATGATTTCATGATGAAGCAAACAAGTTGAAAACGACTTTTTTAAAGTGGTGTGATTTAGCATTGTTTTAGCCATAAACACAATTACAAGAAGTTAAGCGTCAACCCATTAGTTCTTAGGTGATTAACAAAAATGAGTAGCACCTATGTCCAGGGACGGAACTTGACAAGTATTATTAGAGGGGCCAAACTATAATGTATTTGTTTTAGGGGGGCCAATATACAGTTTCTTTTAGCATTTGTACTAATAATGCTTAACACTACAAAGTATAAGGATTAAAATGTACATGTGGCTGAAAATTTTGGGGGAGCCGGAACCCTCCCGGTCCCCATTAAGTTCCGTCCTTGCCTATGTCCTTACTCTTGCATCAAAGTGGTGTGATTTACCATGTGCAAACATATAGCTTTTTCACTTATAAAAAATCATACTCGATTATAATGAATCACTTATAAAAAAATCATTACTTGATTATTGAATGAATATCACCAACAAACTAATCGTATCAATTGCACCTTTCGGCTAGCCATGCTAAGCATCGAAGACAATAACATACCTTAGGATAGCTCATTGGTGAAACACCAATACCGAATCCAGGTTCGGCCCCGGGCTTATCAACCCTAGATGGAAAGGGTGTCATCAACACCATATAATTTAACAAGGAAATCGTGGCCGAATAATATCATACCCAAACTACAAACACCATCTCTAAGACTTCTGCCCCAAATCCGAAGAATAAATCAAAGGATTCAACTTGGACCAACATCACTAAACTGTAATAATAAAAGGGTAGGTGTTGATGGAGGCGGATGTTAATAGTTTGTAGAGGCATGTGACTCACTTAGGGTAAAAGTAAATTACCATAGTGACCTTGAAGGATCAGAAATTATTTACTTGTCGTAAAACTTGACATCAATTATCAATATAAATTAGTGTTCTAAAAGGCCAGTCATAGTGGCGTCAATGCGTCGTTAAGATATCAGGCGTGACCTTCACGTTAAGAAATAGATCAAGTCATCGACTTTAGGTGTGGTGTGAGTTGAGATGTAAAAAGACGCGGTAAGGTGCGCTAAGGCGTGATGGGTTTTTTGGATTCAACTTGTGGTAATTTTCTTTTTTAAATGAAAAATATTATATATAAAGATAGATTCTTGACTTTTTTCCTTAGAGCCTTAGGTGTAGTAACGCCGGCGTTGGCGTTGTCCGGCGTTACTACACCGCCGGAAGGCGTTGGCCAACGGCGTTGGACTCGGCGTTGCCGAGCCAACGTGCGTTGGGTGTGTTTTTAAAAAAAAAATTCATTTTACCCCCCTAACGGCTAGAATTTAAATTTTACTCTTTCCCCCTAATTTTGAAATGTTTCATTTTAGCCCCTAACGGCTAGTATTTATTTAAAAAAAAAATCTTTTCATTTTACCCCCTAAAACGGCTGATTTTAAAAAAAAAAATTATTTTACCCCCCTCACTCAACTCACTATATATACAACACATTACCAAATACAAAATCACATACAAATTCACCACTCTTCAAATACAAACATACATCTTTTTAGCAATAAAAAAAATGTCTGAATTTCCCAACAACAGTTTCATGAATCTCCTCACCGGGTCGATGACGCCGGAACAGTTTCAACAATACCAACAAGAACAACAACAAGCTTTTTTCCGATGGCAACAATCACAAATCCTAAACCGTGATTTAGATAATCTACAACAAAACCCACCATCATTCCACTCAGAATCTTCCCAAACACTCACTCAACCTCAACAAGTCGATTCGCCAAAAAAAGGCGGTCGCAAGAAAAAAATGGCCCGAAAGGGAAAAAATGTTGAAGACGAGCCCCAAGAGCCGGTAGCAGCGGGCCGTTGGCTACCGGTCGAAGAAGAATTGCTTGCAACATGTTACGTGGCCGTTTCCGAAGATAATAATGTCGGAAGGTCACAAAAGCATGACACGTTTTGGTATCGGGTTTTGAACGAGTTCAATTCGAAAAAATTTCAAAACCGTACGAAGGATATGTTGACTAGTAAATGGCATACGTTGAATGCCAATTGCCAAAAGTTCAACGCCGCGTACAAACGGGCCAAACGTTTGGGGAAAAGTGGCGAAAACGATGTGGATTATTTGAAACGGGCTCAAAGTATTTACCGTGACGAGCATAGAGGGGTCGCGTTTTCTCAAGAAGATGCTTGGGCCGTTTTGAGATTCCACCCGAAATGGGACGCACCGGAACAAGTTGACTTAACCGGAGACGTCCCCGGGGCTAGCCAGGAGGATCTATTCGGTCACGATGCACGACCACGTCCGCCCGGCAAACAACGGCCCGCCAAGAAAAGCAAATCCGACGCAACGGCGAGCACCGGTGGAAGTAGCGCGTCGGCCCAATTCGGGGAGCTAATGGAGCAGGAGCTTCGTCTGAAACGGGAAGCCGCCGAAAGGGCTTTCGAAGCTCAAGCCGAAAAAGACCGCACACTAATGCGGTTGGAGGAGTTGAGGTTTCTAGCTACTAGCACCAAGGATTTGGACGAAGACGACGCCTATTGGATCAAGAAGCAAAAAAAATTGATCAAAAACAAAATGAAAAATGATTTGGGTGACGAGGACGACGAAGACGAAGACGAGTAGTTTTTTTTTTAATTTCGTAATGTATTTTTTTTAATTTCGTAATGTTTTTTTTAATTTCGTAATGTTTTTTTTAATTTCGTAATGTTTTTTTTTATTTCGTAATGTATTTTTTTTTCGTAATGTTTTTTTTTATTTCGTAATGTATATTTTTTTTAATTCGTAATGTTTTTTTTAATTCGTAATGTGTTTTATTTTATGTAATTTGTATGTTTAATTATGAATGAAATGGTTAGTTTGTTAAAAGAATGAAATAATTGTTTAGGAGGTTTTATGAAAATAAAGAGGTGAGTGGTGTTATGATTAGGGGAGTGGTGTTGGTATTAGTGTTATGCTGATGTGGCGCTGACGTGGCAGCAAAAACTTGATGTTGCCAAGTTACTACACCTAAGGCTCTTATGTACAAAGCTTTTTGTTAACTCACCATATATGAAATGTGGTATAAAAATATACGGAGTATATATTTTCATATTTTGTGACGTCTTAAGCAACGACTTAAAAACGCAAAAACTGCATCATAACCATAAAAACGTGAAATTTGATCATACGTCATGCCACACATCACGCTGTTTACGACCTTGAACTATAAACACTTAAATAATACTCATAATAACTTAGAAATGAATGGGCCTCCAACTTATATCGGTTGACGATTAAAGGCCATAAATGAGCTTTCTTCGGGTGTAGTTTTAAATGGGCTTTTTGTAAATATAGCACTCTAATTTCTCTGGAAATTCGAACAAATTAAGTAAAAAAATTTACGTGTCTGATCAATTGTAGCATGCCTATCGGCGGAAAAGGAAAATGAAAATATGAATGTATAAGCTAGGTGACATTAACTATTTCTACCTATATAAGGGGCAAGCATGAAATATCTCATGATAACTCTACCAGCTGACTAAGCAACTTAATGTTGACTGAAATGCTGACTCAAAGGGCAGTTTAGAAATAAAACTCAGCAATACTACATATAAAATAAAGGGTATAATGGTCCTTTTGTTGCTTTCTTCCTTCAATGTCTGCTACATTTTCTCACACACATTCAATCGACCCTTAGTTTTGAGTAAATCTCTCACTTTTCAAAATCCATTTTAGAAGTTATCATCAACAAATCACACAAAATCATATCAACAATTAAATATGCTTCGATCATGTATGATGTTCGTCCTTAGTTTCGCGATGAAGACTTTCGATTAAACACCCCAACAAGATGAGGATAATTAGGGTTTTAATTAAAATTATGAATAAAGGTAATATTTTTATTTGATTTTAGTATTTTGAAATTTCAATTTTGGTTATGAATTGGTAATGAATTGATTGTGTGATTGTCAAATTAGGTGTTTGCATTAACAATTCGGTATGATGTTTGGTTAGTTATCTAGTATGGTATGGATCCCCAATTTTAGTTTTGCAATGCTAGGGTTATGTTGATTTATTTTAATTAGTTGTTTTTTACATGATTTATGTGTATGTTTATGTGATTTTATAGTGTGTACCGAATGAGCGTGCTTGATTTTTATGATATGTAAAAGTATGGGCGCAATGAGACTCGGATTCATTGTTTACCTGATTGAGTACGGGTTTACAAGATGATCTGCTGGAGTTATGAAGGGTAAATATATTTTTCTTTGATTATGATCGTAATTTTCATTACATGAAAACTAATTGATCGTATTATAAAGCTAGCGCAGGTATAAGGAAACCTCGGAGCATCCCATAATTATGGATTTGTCAGATTACCTTGAGGTAATATGATCATGAAAGATGGTTAAGCCACGAGAAATTAGGGTTCTGTAGGTTCCCCTAGGCAAATGAATTCGCCCAAGGTTAATCTTCTCTACTTATGACCCATGAATTTTCCACAGGCTACGTTTTTCACGATAGCGATCTATAAATATGCATGAAATAAAGCATCTTCTATTATTAATTTTTAGATTATTAAATACTTTTTTTGTCAACTTATTCTATATTGTGTTCCTGTTTATGGGAAATAACAGTTGCACTCTTAATATACGTAGCAGAGAGGAGTATGGGGACACGACAGTCAGAACATTACTCGGCTAAAATAATAAACCTGAGCATACACTATAAATTCTTTATCCGTGTTTATAAAATCTAGGTTACTGATAGCAAGTTGTTTTCAGGTTTCGATCCTACCAGGAAATATATTCAGCATAATTATGTCCAAGCCCAATGGATTTAAGTACAGGAGTGGACAATATATATTTCGACAATGCCCTTCAATATCTCAATTTGAATGGTATTAATTACATATATTCTCATTTGGTGCATAATAATTTGTAAATTGAAGTTCTGTAGCTAAGAAAACGAGAAGATAGTGTGTGCTTGGAAATTTTGTAAGAAATAAATAAATTTGATACGTTTTATATATCGTACAATTGGATTATTGTTTCATCGTTTGTCAATAGTAATGCTTATGTTTTACATACGATAACTTTCAGGCATCCATTTTCAATTACTTCATCGCGAGGAGACGATTACCTTAGTGTTCATAATCGAACAGTTGGAGACTAGACACAAGAGCTGAAGCAAGTACTGACTGACGATAATGGTTCTAGATGTACAATTGGCCGGGCGAAATTTAGGAAGCCAGGTGAAGTGGATTCAAAAGGGTAATAAATTATGGCAGTAATAAACTCAGTAACCTTATTTATATGCTAAAAATTAAATGGATAGTTATAAAATTGTAGTTTACCGAGGCAACTGTTGGATGGGCCTTACAGTGCACCCGCACAGGACTACACGAATTATGATGT
The DNA here is from genome assembly GCA_026074375.1 of Tanacetum coccineum. Classification (NCBI taxonomy): domain Eukaryota; kingdom Viridiplantae; phylum Streptophyta; class Magnoliopsida; order Asterales; family Asteraceae; genus Tanacetum; species Tanacetum coccineum. Next base: position 11,191 of record BQNB010095357.1, read on the forward strand.
GTTACTTCTTGCGGGGCTAGGTATTGGAGCTACTCCTTCTATAAGCATTCTAATAGATCTTTTAAACAACAATCAGGCACTAGAAGACCAAACGGTAAAAAGCTTAAGTTGAGCAAGTTTATTTTGGTTTATGACCAAGTTCACGGTCAAATTTTGATAGGTCTTGTGTTGATGGCGGATAGGATTCAAACACAGAGATGAGTATATCGGGTGATAGTCATACGAGCATAGGATCTTCAAGCATGGCGTCAACAACCGATAAAAAGAAATGCAAAAAGACCAAGAGTGCAAATTTCTATTGGGTTACAAGTTTCATCCGGGCGGGCTATGAAACTAGTTCCTACTATATAAAACAACAAAAATTAATATGATATGCACTTTTTCAGCAGCTACTATGAACAATACTAAAATATGAAACTTAATTTTGTTTTGTTAAATGAACACATTTAATCTGAGCAGTTTTGTGTCATTCAACAATGTCGTTGATGTTGTCGTTGATGTTGCCAATTTTACTATTTAATATTTATGTTTGTATTGTTTTCATCTTTTAAACTTACGAGGCGTTACCACGCGTGCGATGCACAAGAATTGATTTTTTGAAGCAATCTATAAATTTATACGTGATATGTTCACGGGTTATATATAATTATTGATGCCCTACGGTTTTTGTGAGTTGGGAGGTGTAAGTATGCTAGTGCTTGTAACTGAAACGTGACGCGTAATGTTAGGTAAGTACGTAGGATTTGTAAACGTGTAGATTCATATATATAAATTGTTGTTTCTCTTGGAAGAATATGGTCACATTTGCAGGTGAATACTCTGTGTGGATATGGTCTTCAATTTCTATGTTGAATAAAAAAACGAAGTGTTTATGAATTGTCATTTTAATCACCCTTTGTTGTACTTCAAAGTTCCAAGGGTATTGCTTTTTTTATATGTTGCATTTGTACTTAGTTTTGAAGTTGTGAAATATAAAACCAAGCCATTATGGATGTACTACAGGGCGATTCTATATATGCTTCACTTTTAGAGAATTTTGGTTCAGTGCACACCATTTGAACAAATTATTCCAACTTGGTAACTTGTTACGACCGTATGACCACGTTAACTAAGATTAAGAAGGTATTAAATTTTACAAAAAGAACATTAGAACACTATAGTTGATATGGATGTGCAAAAGGATAATAATATAGACAGGAGCAAAGTTATAGACAGGAGCAAAGTTAACGATCATTGCTGCTTGTTTATGTTTTCTCAATTTTTCAACCACCGCAATCTTTTTTCTTTTTGTATATCTAAAATTATAAGAGTTGGTTGGTACATCCAAATCAGAGTTAAAGTATCTTCCACTCTTGCGATTGTTATTTTGCAGGACAGCTCAATTCTAATCATGAGCTGTAGCGACTTATTTTCAATAGATGACTTCAAATCTCAGTTTCATCGTGCGATTTTAATCCAATCCAATCCAGCATAAGACTTCCTAAAACTATATCATCATACAAAAAAAGGACATTAGTTATGACTTATGAGTATACAGATTAAACACCAGAAATGATGGCTTCATACAAAATCTTGAGGAAATAAAGTATCGTAATGATTTATATTTCATAAAATAAAGGATTTGGTATTTTTGACCCATGAAGCATCAAAGTTATTACAAGTTTCCAAAACACCATCATTAATTATAGTAAAACATCAACATTAATTGTAATAAATATCCATCATTAAGTGTGTCAAAAGACATTGTTTATCACTGAAAATGTGTCATGAAAATTAGTGTGTCATTACGAATGTATCACAAAAGTTAGTGTTTTACTATATATGTGTCAAAAAAATTAGTGTGATAAAATAGCGTGTCAATAAGATGCTCTACAATTTTTGGTGTGTCATTACAAATGTACTAAAATTTTAGTGTGTCAGTATATAAGTATCAAGAAATTTAGTGTGTCACTACAAATGTGTCAAAACATTGTGTGTCACTACCTATCATCAAGGAATTTAGTGTGTCATAATAAAGTAAATAAATTTAGTGTGTCACCATAAATGTAATAAAGATGAAATTAATGGTAATGAAACTAGAAAATGAAAAAAAAACGTTTGAATTTTGTCAAAAACTATGAATTAATTTACCACATTTATGCTTCATTAATGAAAATTTATGCTATTAACTTTTTCATATTAATTAAAATACCATCACCAACGTCATCCATTGATCAAAATGCATCCAACGATTTAGGATCCTTCTTATCCTTTCTATACTAATCTACATTCTACTAGAACCACACTATATATATATATATATATATATATATATATATATATATATATAGGTTAAAATAAAAAGACAAATATTCGTAAGAAGGATAAAAAGAAAACTTTTTTTTAAAAAGTTCTCGAAAAATTCTAAAAAAATTGTTGGTGCATAAAACTTTTGTAAAAGAAGTTTTTCTAATTTTGAGTTTTTATACGTTTTTTTAATGCGCAAAAAAAGAAATTTTGATGCACAAATTTTTCGACTTATTAAATTTGATGCGCAATACAATTTTGTATGCAAAAAGTCATAAATTTGGAGGTACAAAAACGAATTTTTTTGATGCACAAACAAAACCGATTTAATTGCACATACATTTTTTTAATAAAATTTTTTCGCAAAACATCCACTTTTAAAAAACTTCCTTGTACAAACTTTTTCATGCACCAACATACACGTTATTGTGGAATTGTTTTTAGCATTTTTTAAATGAACTTTTTAAAAAATAAATCTTTTTATTTTCTCACGAATAGTTTGTCTTTTTAATTTGATCTTTATATATATAATAATAGATAATATAATATATATATATATATTAAATAAGTATAATATATATATATAGCGAACGCAACATATTAAGGAGTGATCAGCATGGCGGCTGCACTTTTAGATTGAGGAGGATTCGTCAGCATGTGAACAACTTCCCTCGTAGTAGGCCTAGCCGTACTCTCATCTTCCACACAAATCATTGCGATTTTAAAGACATTTACAACACTTGCCAATGGATAGCCTTTGAGCCTGGTATCCAACACTCCTAGCACTGATGCCTCATCAAACGGCTCATAGTGCTCCGATATAGTCTCACGGGCCCACCTCACTATATCCACTCTGTCACCAAATTCCCCGACTGGATTATAGCACGATTCCTAAATAAACACGTCACTCTTTTCATCCACCTTTAATGTGTACGCATACTCTGCACAACACAATAATACATACCGTTATCCGCTACTTACAGAAAATTTATCAAAAACATAACTATGGGCCCGATAGCCGTTTCATCATCAATAAGCAATAGACCCATTTTAATGTTATTGTGTCAAAATGGAGACCTCTATACCAAACCGCAGCAATGTGGAAATTAGTTGGGCAATGAATACATGACATAAAGACTTCCCAAAACTATCTCAAAGATTATGCATAAAGGAATAGCAATTACAAAATGTAAGCCTAAAGATGGGCCCTTCTAGAAAAGAATCTAAAAAACCTAGCAAAAAATGGAACGGGGCCAAAAGTCGCAAAAGAATGTGTTTAAGTACATACAACACTTACTACCTTCTTAAATCACTTTATCTAAAATGCAAGTGAACTATTATCGTAATAGTATAGGTTGACTAACCATATATTTAAGACGTACATTACTTCTAAAACTAAAGAAAATAGTATATTGATCCACCCAACCCAAACCTGACATAAAAGAAGAGGCAGGAATTCCAGCATTAGATTTACTTACTGGAGATTACTTAATGCTTTTAGTTCCAAGTGAACTTACATTGAGGATTGAAGGTTCGGGCAATGAGCACTGAATAGGTTATAGCCAATGTATCCGGTGGTGCAACTTACCTTACGTCCTTTATGAGATTAAGCAAACAATCCTACAATTGAATTTTCTAAGGCGCGTAAATTCTGTAGCAGGTAATAACAATTTGAGCAATTGTATATCAGAAATATAAAAGAGCATACTTAAATGCACAGATTTGGAATATGGTTTTTCTATAATGAATTGAATCAGTAAAATCAAGAAATTTAATACAGGAACATGTCAAAAGTTGTCCAAGTGTTTTTTGGTGCATACAACCTCTTAAAATTCTTTATTCGAAAATTTAGATTATTATTGCAATAACATAAAGCAAAATAAATACAAATGTAAGATAATGGTAGTCCCAGTAACTTATAAATTACAGATAAACAAAGTATTAAGTTTGGTTTTTAATTAAGCTTTGTATATTCTGTACTTTCCTGATTTGCATAATTGTATGTCTATGTCAATTTCCTTTCTATTTACAAATCTTTTTTTTGAGCCCTTGCTATTTCTTTAATTGCATCGAAAAGTGCAAATTATGCTATGGGTTGCTTTTCTTAATTATCTTACTTGCTAAAAAGATTGACAATCTCTGCATATTGTAATCTTTTATATATTAACTGATACAATGTTCAAATCGGACTGGTCGTATGAAGAGTAAAAACACATTCTTTTAGTACATACTCCTTTCGTCCCATTTTTATTGTCCTTGTTTCCTTTTTGGGATATCCAATTTTAATTGTTCACTACTAAAAATAAATAGGAAAGTTTGATTAAGTTTACAATATTACCCTTGTTTGAAATTATTATTACAAACTTTAAAGAAGAATTAAATTAATTAGCTAAAGGGGAAGAAAAAGAGAGAGAGAGAGAGAGAGAGAGAGAGAGAGAGAAAGTGAAAGAGAGAGAGAGAGAGAGAGAGAGAGAGAGGCGGAGTAGAAGAGAGATTATAGAGATAGAGATAAAAAGAGAGAGATGGGGAGAAGGGGAGATATATATAGTATTTATTAATAGAATAGTATATATTAATAATATATATAATATAGATAGAGAGAGAGGGGGGAGAAAAGGAGAGAAGGAAGAGAGAGAGAGAGAGAGAAAAGTAAGAGAAGAGAAGGAAGGGAAGGGAGAGAAGGAGGGAGGGCGAAGAAGAGGGTTGCTTTTCCTAATTATCTTACTTGCTAAAAAGATGTTAACAATCCTGCATATTGTCAACTTTGTATAATATTAACTGATATCAATGTTTCAAATCTGACTCGTCGTAAGGAGAGAAAAACACTTCTTTATACATACACCCTTTCGTCATATTTTTATTGTCCCATTGTTTCCTTTGGGATATCCCACTATATTAATATTTGTTCACTAACTAAAAATAAATAGGAAAAGTTTGATTAAGTTTACAATAGTACCCTTGATATGAAATTAATATTAAAACTTTAAAGAAGAATTAAATTTAATTATCTAAAGGGGAAGAAAAAGAAGAGAGAGAGAATATAGAAGAGAAGAGAAGATGAGAGATAAGAGAAGGAGAGAGAGAAGATGTTAGAGAAGCGATGGAAAGAGGAGAGAGAGAAAGGAAAGAAAAAAAATAGAGAGAGATAGAGAAAGAAAAGAAGGGAGAAGAAGAGAAATATAGAGAAATAAGAATGGGGAGAGAGAGGAGAGGAGAAAGAGGGTAAGCCAGAGAGAGAGAGATAGGAGATAAGATAGAGACAAGAAAGATAGGAGAAGAGAATAGTAAAGAGAAGAGAGAGAGAGGAGAGAGAGGAAGAGAAAAAGAGAGAGAAAGAGAAGAAAAGTGAGAAGGAAGGAAGTGAGGAGAGAGAGAGAGGAGAGAAGAGAGAGAGAGAGAAGAGAGAGAAGAGATGAGACAAAAATGGAGGGAGAGAGAGAGATGGGGATGGAGGGAGAGAGAGAAGGGTGCGGGGGAGAGAAGAGAGAAGCTGAGAGCGAGAGAGGGAGAGAGTGGAAGAAATGAAGGAAAGGTGAGTGGAGAGAGAGGGAGAGAGGGAGAGGAGAAGAAGAGAGAGAGAGAGAGAGAGAGAGTAGAGAAGAAAGTGAGAGAAAGAGAGGAGATGGAGATAGGCGGAGATGAAAAAAAAAATAAAAAAAAAAAAAAAAGGAGATAGAGAGAGAGAAGAGTAGAGAAGAGAGAGAGAGAAGAAAGAGAGAGAAGTAAGCGAGAAGAGAGAGATAAGAGAGAGAGGGAGAGAGAGAGAGGGGAGAGGGAGAGGGAGAGAGAGAGAGAGAGAGAGAGAGAGAGAGAGAGAGAAAGAGAGAGAAGAGAGAAGAAGTGGATGAAAGGGGGAAGAAGAGAAGGAATGTGAGAGAGAGGGAGGAGATAAATGTAGAGAGAGGGGGAAGTGAGAGAAGAAAAAAAGGGAAAAAAAGATAGAGAGGGAGAGAGAGAGATAGAGATGGAAAGAGAGAGAGAGAGAGAGAGAGAGAGAGAGAGAGAGAAAGAGAGAGAGAGAGAGAGAGAGAGAGAGGGATAAAGAGAGAGAGAGGGGGAGAGAGAGAGAAAGAAGGAAAGAGAGAGAGAGAGAGAGAGAGAGAGAGAGAGAGAAAGATAGGGAAAGAGAGATAGGGAAAGAGAGAGAGAAGAGGGAGAAAAGGGTAGATAAGAAGAGAAGAGAATGAGGAGAGAGAAAAGAGAGAGAGAGAGAGAGAGAGAGAGAGAGAGAGGTAGATAGAGAGAGAGAGAGAGAGAGAGAGAGAAATATCTATCTGTCAAAAAGTAAGAAAGAGAAAGCAATAATAAATGTATTTTTCTTAAACTGTGTGTTTTTTGTCATGGGACAATAATTTTGAAACGGAGGGAGTATAATTTATAGAAAGCATAGACGTTGCATCAACAAAACTTATCGAGTCCAGTAGCGCCACTGGTATGATTCTTTCAAGATGACATTGCATCAGATGAACAGGTTTAATCATAATCATAAGTTAGTAATATTGGTATGATTCTTTCAAGATGGCATTGCATCAGTTTTGTGCTTGTACATATATAAAATCGAAGTTTAAAACCATATTCAAACATTGCTTCTAAACACCCTTGCTCTTGAAATCTAAAATTCAGTCAATGATTTGACCCCATGTACCAAAAATATTGGTGTATGATTTAATCATAATCACAAGTTAGTAATATTGTAAATTATCTAAGGAATGAACCCAGAATGCCCTAATAAAACACACTTGTGGACTAACCTGAACCGATATGACCAATAATTTAAACAACAAACTGGTAATTTATAAATTAAATCATACATATTAATCGTCTTATAATGGTCCTTCACCAATATCTACTATTCTGAGTAAAACCCGAGAAATTTGAACCTGAGTTTCTCAAGTGTCTGGAAACAAAAACAAAAGAAAAATCATACACCAATATTTTTGTGGACTAACCGAGTGTATTGGTATATGATTTTTTTGTTTATTAAACAGAAAGCCATAATCTGCTATTAATTAAACTAAAGAAAAAAACAATAGCAACTCAAATTAGGTTTTCTGTTTATTCCATCCAAAGTATTAGGTTGTTGATAATTGAGGAGTATGATTAATAAAGAAAAACAAAAATCGTACCATAATTGTTGAATCGATTTATCCCGGAACACACTGTCAATGAGGAAGATAGAGTGTCATGAAGTTTAGGTTGGGTTTTAGAAGTTCTCTCTATTTTCTAAACGTTTTTACAGTTTCAACCCAAAACTATCATGATATTCCTATCAAGTATGTTGGAATTAAAACTCACGTGATAGTTCTTGGATCGTTTAAGCTCAAGATTGTTTAGATCTTATATCTAGGATAATAATAACAATGATAACATATTTTGCACAGCGGAATTAAAACATAAAGAACAATGTTATGAACAAGGTTTTTCATTATAACACTCCAAGCCCCAATATTATTTGATCAGAATAATACGGTTACATCAATGAACTGTAACAGGATCAAGTTACCTTGACCTTGAGGCTAATCTACATATGGCGTCTACATCTTTACGCCTGGAATACACACACACATTTAGGTGTTTACATCTTGACACACCTAAAACAACACGACCTATATCTCTTTATATAATAGAGATATTAGGTTTACAAAGGATAAGTATTAGGAAATAAATAAATCTTCGTAACTTTTATAATTATCTTCTAGGAAATCTTCTGTAATCTTCCATCTTTTGAAGAATTCCTCCTTTATTTTTTAAGTCCTTCATCTTTCATATATTTTGTCTTATCAACTCAAATATAATTCCCAACAATCTTCCCCTAGTTGATAATGACAAAACCAAAATAAGCATGAGCTTCTTCCCCTGAAGCTAATATATATGAAAGAACACAACTATACCACAAAGGATCTACAAGTTGCAAATCTTCTTTGTAAATCTTCTTCCCCTTTTTGTCATAATCAAATAGGAGACTAAAGTATGCAACTTTGATTTCAACAACCACAAACCACTATCATACTTCAAATCCAGCCTTCCAACAACTTAAATTACCCTCCATGACGTGCCTTAAGATAAATAAACTTGAGTAGTAGAAACTTAAACTAGCAGTAGTAATAATGACTTACAGTAGTAAAAACCTTCACCTCATGTGGTGCATGTAAATGGTTAAACATTTTAACAATAAGCTTCCCTTGAAACCCATATGTTAACCATTTCGTGAATCTTCAATTCTGTAGGCTCTATGCAATGATTACTGACGAATAAAACTAAGTATAACGAACTTGATGCTGAAGTAGAACAACCCAAACTTGTGTCTTATATCTTGTACTATCCACGTGACGTCAAACTTATAAATAAATCTGTGAAATATAAGTAGACCGCAATCTCTTGACAAAAATCCTCATCTTCTATGAGACACATAACCAAAGTGATAGCAAATGTGAGCATTGAGCACCATAAGTTTGTAGATCACACACCTTTGCTAGATTTGTCAAGTCTTTGTCACATCGTTTCTAAGCACGAACAAGTTATCTCTAAACGTTGTGAGCCATTTGAGATATGATAAGAGCACAAACCTGTGAAACTCCACTTCAACTTCAAATAAGTGATAAATAACTATCTTCGTAATCAATTCTTCCAATAAATACGAGCCTTTAAACTTTTAAGATCATTTAAGATCATAACCAAAATCCAAACAGTAAACACCAAAAAACAACCAAACTTGTGTTTCTGTTTTGTCCGAGATCCATCATGTGTGTGTCATCTGATATCGTACAATACTAACAGTATTAGTTCCATTAAGCCCAAGCAGTATTAAGAATACAAGCAGCAGTACTAACATTCAATCCCGATCAGTACTAAAATTTAGTAAGCAGTACTAAGTTGATAACACTGGCAGTACTAATTCATAGCCAACAGTACTAACTTGTGTTAAAACCCTTGGCAAAACTAAGTGATATTAGAAACCAAACAATAGTAACCACGTTATCCAAGCAGTCGTATCCATTTTACTACTGTTTTCACATAGATCTAACCAAGCAGTATTAACTAACTGCTCTTAAATGCTAGCAATACAAAGTCACTAACTGACTGTATAAACTCCTTTTTCACATTACCAAGCAGCACAAATATAAAGCATCTTAATCATGAAGCAACAAGTAATACAAACAGGCCTTACCAAGTCACTTCTTGGCCTGATCCACAAAACTGTATTCGAGCCCAAGCATGCGTCAATACTCAACCATCAGTACTATCATGAACTTGCCAAAACTATTGTGAGGAGTATCAAAACCTTCCATTTAAACAAACATCAAATAGACAATTACCACTGTTAAGGATACCTTTTTTTAAGTATCCAGACGATGCTTTTTAGTGACACAAATCTGTCACAATTTGTCACTAACAAACAGTATTAATAAAGCATGAGCAGTACTAACCAACAGTATATATCGTCTAAGCAGTATTAACCTTCCATGCTTGTCACGAACCTCCAATTGTTAGTCACCTTCTTGTACACCAAAGGTATGATTGCTCGAATTAGGGTTTTTGAGAAACCCACATTTGTCCACAAACAACGTCCATCTGCTGTTGCTTCTTTTATCAAGAACTAATCACGAATCAATCAACAACAACTTTTCAACAATCGTTGTGTCTTCTGCTTGACCAGATTTAGAGTTTGTACAAAACCCTAATTGCAACGTTTTTATACCAAACTTCAAAGAAGAAACACGACACCTTTTTCATCATAAACTCGACCATAATACACCTTGTAAGATCCTAGATCATGAGCCACGAGGCTCTGATACCACCTGTTGGAACTAAAACTCACGTGATAGTTCTTGGATCGTTTAAGCTCAAGATTGTTTAGATCTTATATCTAGGATAATAATAACAATGATAACATATTTTGCACATCGGAATTAAAACATAAAGAACAATGTTATGAACAAGGGTTTTCATTATAACACTCCAAGCCCCAATATTATTTCATTAGAATAATACGGTTACATCAATGAACTGTAACAGGATCAAGTTACCTTGACCTTGAGTCTAAGCTACATATGGCGTCTACATCTCTACGCCTGGAATACACACACACATTTAGGTATTTACATCTTGACACACCTAAAACAACACGACCTATATCTCTTTATATAATAGAGATATTAGATTTACAAAAGATAAGTATTAGGAAATAAACAAATCTTTGTAACTTTTATAATTATCTTCTAGGAAATCTTCTGTAATCTTCCATCTTTTGAAGAATCCCTCCTTTATCTTTTAAGTCTTTCATCTTTCATATGTTTTGTCTTATCAACTCCAATATAATTCCCAACAAAGCACATGTGTATTTTTCTCTTTTACATGTATATACGCATATAAACACGAATTTATAAAAGGTTTTACCAATTTACTAAATTAGGAAATAACTAGACTCTTTTTATTAAACATCTTTAAAAATAATTAATATAATAATTTATTTTTTACTAAATAAAGTATGGTTTGAGTTTTTTTGAAATACAAAAGTCCCCACTTGAGATTTTGATTTCTTATATAAAAGATTAGAGCAGGCACAATTAAGCATCCATTAACCTATCTATTCAAATGGATTTGTACACACTTGTAAACTTGAAGTGCAACACTAATGATTGGAATGGGCCATTAATTCGCATAAAATTATACAATTCATGAAGCTTGCTTTACAATTCTTGAAGCCTCCATAATAATTTTTGTATCCAATCTTTATATATATATATAAGATATAAGATATTGCTATTACATTTTACATCTCTGACATTCACCAAAGGTCTGTTATACTTATTTTTGTGTTTGGCACTAAAGTTTTCATGTTCACATATGTTTGTTAATGCATTATACAAGTTTTATGGTGTTTGGTACATTGGATAATTATACTTTTTAAGTAGAAAACCGGGTGTGATCGACTGACAATTAAACCGTGAATCGGTGAATCAGCGACACGGGTCAGGTTTAGAAAAAGTTGTTTTAAAAACATTGATATTTAGCTCAAATACTCTTAACATAGTATCAAGTAATAAAAGTATATTTCCCTAAAAAAAATAATTTGTATTATAAGTTTTTGAACATAAACATATGTTGTTTGAATTATTATTACAAATGTAAAAAAAAACCTTAATTAATTAGTTACAAGTTTAAACGTCGTTTTGCAAAAGAGTAAGAATAAAAAATCAACGATAATGATATTTTTTTAATTGCGTATCTTTGTCAGGGAAAATTTATTTTTAGACAAAGGGAATCTCCGACCTCTATAGCGTATGTTTGGCGCGGAGCGGTGTGTAGCTTTTTGTGACGGTGTGTGGTAAGTAATGAGTATTTTGATTTGTAGTGGTCGTTTGACAGATGAGTGGTGAGCATTTTAATTTTAGTGGTCGTTTAGCAAAAGAGCGGTGAGCTGTGGCTATTTTATAGGAAAACTAATTCTCATATGCTTGTTTAAGAAGCCATGGTAAATGAGCAGTGAGTTGTAACAGTTTGATTTGTGTTTCTATGTTATTTTTCAACGATTGCATCAGTAGATGCATATATCATAGTAATTTGGACACAAATGAAGGTCGAATATATACATGTTGTTGTCTTGTACGTAAATAACACCGACCATTTTACACATATAACCATGTTCTATTTAGATATGTATACGTCATTTCATACATATATAATTACAACTCATATGTTACCAAACTTTTTTATTAAATAAAACAGTTACTGCTCGCGGTTAATACTCACGGTTAATGCCCACGACTGTTGCTCACGCGTAGAGCTAATCACGGTCCAAAACCTAAACCAGACTAAAAAAAGCGGACCGGACCGAGACCAATTTAGCCAAAAATCCCGGACCAAGGAGCGGACCGAATGTTCGGTCCGGTCCATGTTGGTCCGGTCCGATCCAATTCTTCGGTCGGTCCGGTCCAAGAAGGCATAATGGTCGGTTGTACGCCTGACCGGACCGAACCGAGGACCGAATATGAGGTGAAGTGTGGACTGAGGACCGGACCAAAATAGGATCGGTACGGTTCGGTCGGTCTCGTCCGGACTGGTTTCTCGGTTCGCTATGGTCAGTGGTCTACCTAGCTCTACTCACGCATACAACTCACTTCTAATGTTACTTTTAACAAACACACTCATAAAAAATAGCTAAACACATGGATTTAGGTTTATTTGGATACCAAAAATTTGTGGATACCAATTGACTAATCTCCACCCTCTATCTTCATCTTGATCCAATGAATAATATTAAACCCAAAACCCATTTTCAACCTTTTGTCAAATATTAATATCTCTCAAACCGTTAATCGTTAAGCGAAAAAAATATGCCATCACGACGACCATTTAATTATCTTTCTATAGATATCTACTTTGATATACTTTCGACAAACTTTTTTTCAAGTTTTTTCATGTTTTTTAAAGTTTTTTTTTTCACGTTTTGATATACTTTCGACAATTTTTTTCTAGTTTTTTTCACTTGTTCATCTTTTTTTTCTTTTTTCTTTCATTGTTAAAAACTAACATGAAAAATCACATATGATTAAACACTAATGTAGGATCTTAGTTTTCACACAAATATGGACTAGAGAGAGAAAGCTAGAGAGAGAGATGGAAGGGAGAAACGTTTGAAAAACATACTATTTTATGTGTGTAAAATGATTCAACCAACACCCTCTCCATGTGTGGAGAGGGTTTATATAATTACAAGAGTGCGGGAAAACCAGGCTTTCCTTAGGCTTTCTATAAGCCGGCCTGGTTAGCTTCTTAACAATTACATAAAATTGTCTAACTATTACAAAGGCTCGTGAGATCGATAATGATCGTCACTTCACTAAAAACTGAATTTCTAACAATCTCCCCCTAAGGGACGATCGTTGGGATCTCATAAATGATCAACACTTTCTGTATTTCTAACAATCTCCCCCTAAGGGGTGATCATAAAGATCTCTCCTTGTGACCTTGATCATTAATCGTTGAAGCTTCTTGTCTTGATCTTGAGTCTTTTTTGTGTAATAGTTGATCTTTTGTCTTGCATCTTTATGTAGTGATCTTTGACATGTGGCTTGAGCTTGTTTCTTTAAGATTGTCATTGTATGTGATCTTGAGCTTTCTTGAGATCATCAGCCAAATTTAATCTCTAATCATCATCTTATGATCTTTTTCCGTCTTGTGTGCTTGTGACTTTTGGGCCGACATGCTCATACTTGTTGCAATCTTGAAAGCTTGAATTCATATTCGTACTTCTTCATTAATACATAACTTCATCTCTTTTACATACAGAAGGAGAGGTTGATTTCAAAGTTTGCGGAAGCTTTGGGTCATTCTTTCTTGATGTTATAAAGTCATTGAGTCTTGAGTATGAGAATGTGGCTATGAACTTAACTATGCTGGAATGAGGTATCTGCATCTCCATCTTTATGTAATCCTAAAATAAAACAGTTAGCAATAGAGCTTGGTGACGAATATGGCTTTGTCATTCGTCGGAGTTCGGTTGCATTAACCTCCGATTCCGTGAGGACCGTTTTACAGTATAAATAATGTACCTGTAATCAGGTAGATTCATTATAAGAACCTCCTTGACAGGGTTTCCAGCTCAAAGTGTTAGATCATCTAACATAGATGCATTAGATTCACTGTACTTGCTAGTATCTCTTTATCGGACACCGCAAAGCAGGCTACCTCACTAATAGTATTGCTACTAATAGAATGGTAAGAGTGAATCAGTGAGTTACTATCTCACCGATTGAAGAGAAAATTGATTTGAAAACCAATCAACGTGTCACTAGTAAAAGTGTTTTTTTGTAACACGTCGAGAGTTTTAAGCTTTTATTAAAATTCATCCTTCGTCAATTCATAATTCGGACCGAATCGATGCCCAGTATCACAAGTTTGATCCATTTAGGATCTCACAAGTCACCTACCTAGAGCTTGTTTGATGTTGGCTCTAGCAGGATTTCCATCTTCATTGTGAATACTTTCTGTTATCCCAAAAGCTTAATCCATTTCACAACAATAAGCTATACCAATAAGCAAAATAGTAGAAAAGAGTAGAGAGAAAAGTGAAAGATTATTAGAGAGAAATAAAGAGGTGGAAGATTACACACACACAAACTATGCAAATGGTAACCAACACCCTCTCCATGTGTAGAGAGGGTTCTATTTATACCCTTGAGCCATGAGTGGCATGAGGGCTTTCTAACTTGGGCCGGGCTTGGATTTTCTTGGGCTTTGAGCTCGGAACATGGACAATATTAGATTACAATCCAAGCCCGTTGAACCCGACTAGCCTATTACTTAACAAGACTAATTACGACTAATAAGACCGTACCTTGAGTTTATGGTGCGTTCCCTCGACTCTTGGTGAAGTATCCTCTTGAATTTCCTGAAAGTAAGAAAGAATAC